>PVJI01001645.1:0-171823 GCA_004026765.1 Micronycteris hirsuta | reverse complement strand
ACCTTCTTTTTTTTCTGATATTCTTCAACAAAGTGATAGCTAACCCTTGTCTTGTGCCAGGTACTCTTTTAATCCCTTTACACGGAACAACTCCTTACACTCACCTGTGGAGGTAGGTATTATCATCCCCATTTTCCAGGTGAGAAAACTGAGGCAGAGAGGCATTCAATGATTTGCTTCAGGTCCAGAGTGGTAAGTACTGGGATCCAGGAAGTTTGGCTTCTGAGTCTACTTAATCTTGACATGATCGTGTGTACCTGGGCACAGACACATGTTTGTCATAATTTTTTATTCGTATACTTAAAATTGGTGGAGGCGGTAAGAAAGGCACTTCAGGGGCCACTTCCTGTAGACGTCTGTTTGCGGGGTCCTTTCAGGTTTCATTCATTCAGTAGCCACCGCATGCGGTCTCTGTCAAGCCCCAGCTCTATTCTTTGACTTGGACAACTGACGTTCCCTCAGTTCTACGTAAAGTGTGGAAACAGCCTCAACCAGTATTCTCCTTCCCCTCCTCCCCCTGCCACCTCCTCCGTGTCCCCAACCAGCTAGCCTTCCCCATGTCCCCATGGTCTCTAAGCAACACGTTTGTAAGTAGCTCCTAGACACCAGGCATGGGCTCAATGGCTGGCACACTCCCTGCCCTGGCATTCAGAATACACACAATTAAATAGAGAAGGAAGCGTGATGAGGTCCTTGATAGGGGCCCTAGCTTCTCTACTTGCCTGTGCTTTTTTAAAATATATATATTTTATTGATTATGCTATTACAGTTGTCCCTTTCCCCCCCTTTATTTCCCTCTGCCCTGCACACCCCTCCCACCCACATCCCCTGACCTTTAGTTCATGTCCATGGGTCATACATATAAGTTCCTTGGCTTCTACATTTCCTATACTATTCTGAACCTCCCCGTCTGTTTTCTACCTACCATTTATGCTACTTACTCTCTGTACCTTTTCCCCTTCTCTCCCCTTCCCACTCCCCTGTTGATAACCCTCCATGTGATCTCCATTTCTGTGGTTCTGTTCCTGTTCTAGTTGTTTGCTTAGTTTGCTTTTTTTGTTTTAGGAGTGGTTGTTAACAACTGTGAGTTTGCTGTCATTTTACTGTTCATATTTTTATCTTCTTTTTCTTAGATAAATCCCTTTAACATTTCATATAATAAGGGCTTGGTGATGATGAATTCCTTGAACCTGACCTTATATGAGAAGCACTTTATCTGCCCTTCCATTCTAAATGAAAGCTTTGCTGGATAGAGTAATCTTGGATGTAGGTCCTTGCCTTTCATGGCTTGGAATATTTCTCTCCAGCCCCTTCTTGCCTGCAAGGTCTCTTTTGAGAAATCAGCTGACAGTCTTATGGGAATTCCTTTCTAGGTAATTGTCTCCTTTTCTCTTGCTGCTTCTAGGATTCTCTCATTTTTAATCTTGGGTAATGTCATTATGATGTGCCTTGGTGTGTTCCTCCTCGGGTCCAACTTCTTTGGGACTCTCTGAGCTTCCTAGACTTCCTGGAAATCTGTTTCCTTTGCCAACTTGGGGAAGTTCTCCTTCATTGTTTGTTCAAATAAGTTTTCAATTTGTTTCTCTTCTTTTTCCTTCTCCTTCTGGTACCCCTATGATTCAGATGTTGGAACGTTTAAAGATGTCCTAAGCCTCTCTTCATTTTTTTGAATTCTTGTTTCTTCATTCTGTTCTCATTGAATGTTTCTTTCTTCCTTCTGGTCCACACAGTTGATTTGAGTCCCAGTTTCCTTCCCATCACTATTGGTTCCCTGTACATTTTCCTTTATTTCACTTAGCATAGCTTTCATTTTTCCATCTAATTTGCGACCAAATTCAACCAATTCTATGAGCATCCTGATTACCAGTGTTTTGAACTGTGAATCTGATAGGTTGGCTATCTCTTCATCGCTTAGTTGTATTTTTTCTGGAGCTTTGATCTGCTCTTTCATTTGGGCCATTTTTTTTTCCTCGGCACATCTGTTACGTATAAGGGGCGGAGTCTTACGTGTACACCAGGGCGGGGCTAACGTGCGTTGCGACGCTGTCTGTGGGGGAGGGGTCTAAGAGGGAACAATGGCGCTTGCTCCGCTCTGCCGGCTTTCAGTCACTTCCCCCGCTGTTCACAAGCAAGTTGGGCCTTTCTGGCGCTGATTCCTGGGTGGGTGGGCTTGTGCACGTTCTAACACCCTGTGGGTCTCTCCAACAGACTCTCCTGTGAGGCTGGGAGTTCCTCCCGCCACCGCCTCAACCCCCACAGGTGTTTTCAGTCAGAGGTTTGAGGCTTTATTTCCCTGCGATGGAGCCCTGGGCTGTGCGGTATGTTTTCCTCCCCAGTTGTTCGTCCCAGTTTACCTGCGAGTGAATGTGGGACTGCCGGTCCACCAGCCGCTGCCTTGCCGAGAGTCCTCTCTGCCCGGCTGCCCATCTCTTCCCCGCCTACTGGTCTGGATGAATGTGTCTTTCACTCCTTGGTTGTCGGACTTCCATACAGTTCGATTTTCTGTCAGTTCTGGTTGTTTTTTGTTTTTAAATTGTTGTCGTCCGCCTTTTGGTTGTGTGAGGAGGCACAGTGTGTCTACCTACGCCTCCATCTTGGCTGGAAGTCTCGCCTGTGCTTTTGCGAAGTCCGTTGTTCTTAAGTCCAAAGTGACTAGGGAGGCATTTAAGCATGTTGCCCCTGGATTCATTTCCCACCACCTGTGAACAGTCAATACTTAAAATGGAAAGACTCTTCTTGCTTTCTATGAGGCATATTTTTTCCACCCAAACCAGCTTTGCTGACACTGTGGAAACAGGTTCTTGGAATCAGGGTTCCCTAGCGTAGTGGTTCTCGAACTTGTCTGCACAGTGGAATCCTCTGGACTAGGTGAGACCCAGACATCAGGATTTTGGAAAGCTTTGTAAGGGATTCCTGTGCACCAAAGTCTGGCAATCACAGTGCCCAAGGGATCAGCGTTCTGCAGCTCTGTCACTGATGCTCTGCAGATCTGATGGGCTGGGACCTTGGCAACCAGTGTCCCTAGGTTGCAGCAGTTCCCCCACCCAGTCTTCTCTTGAATCCCCTTCAGGCACACTGACCTCTGCTGCCACTGCCAGGATGGGCTCAGACTTGGCAAACTGGTCCCCGGGGCCTGGCTCTAACTGGCAGGCTTGTTTTGTTTGGCTTGGACAGCGTTTCTAAAAGACATGAACTAAAATGGAGAGATTTCACACTAAAAATCTAGATTCCTGAGTTTTCTGGAAATATCAGAGCTTTCCCATTGTGTTACTCAACTGGAGCCTAGGGGCTCCTGCCCCTTAAACGGGCATCTACCTTACCTCTAATGCCTAGTTCACCAGGCCCTCCCAGGACCCCATCATTTATGTTACCTATGACCCCTGCAGGTCACGTGACAGTTGCCTTTGCTCACCTGTTGCTGAGTATTGATTACATATGCACAGCACTTTCCTGCCACAGTTTGCTTCCTGCTTGTACAATCCCTGCTAAGGAAGCACTGGTGACATGCACACACACACACGCACACACACACACACACACACACCTCACTTTCCAGGTTCATTATCCCTTCTTTCATATTCACTTTTCAGATCACTTCCAGCTCCTACTCCTTTGGTACTGTACCCTTATGACGGGATAGAGTTAGTAGTGTTTTCTAAAATACTTCAAACTTAAGTAGAAACCTAAAAGTATATGATAGACCAGGTTCTCAAGTTCAAATGCCTGTGGAGGTCAGGCAGGTAATGTCAAGGGCTGAGGGGACTGCCGAGACCCAAGGAGCACCAGCCTTGTCTTTGAGGGGCAGCCCTCCCCAGCTGCCCTCTAGAGAATGCAGTGCTAGTGAACATTTCGCAATGACAGGAGAGCTCTGTATCTGCCCTGCCCAGCAAGGTGGCCACGAGCATTTGAAGTGTGGCTACTGAGACCGAGGAGCTGCATTTTAAATTTTGATTTTTGTTACTTTAAAGAACCACATCAAAACAAGTCCAGCTGATGATTGCTGAGCAAAAGCGAATGTGGAGCCAGGGTGGCCAGATGTCCCAGAGCATCTATAGATCCGTGTTTTTAACGAGGCCACTTCCATTTAGCGTGTTGGCTCCAGTTTTAAAACGTTGTGAAAGCCAAACAAAACACACTAACAGGACAAATCATGGCTAACCAACAATGCCTTCTACCCACCAGATTAATGAATAGCCAAGGGCAAAGAGAAAAAAACACCTTGCACATCTGTCAGTGGAAAGCAAAGGGCATAACTAATGTGCTATGGCCTTTACTTGCACCATGAAAGTTTTGTGGTTGAAAGTTGATCAGTGGCGGACTTTGCATATGTCCCGTCCTGTGAAAGCATACAACAAGGGCTGGAGACGAGCTGGATGGAGAGAAGGTCTTCAAATGAGAGGCAGCAGCAAGGGCGAAGGCCCAGGGATGAGGGAGGACATAGCTGGTTGGGAACCTAAAGAGGTTTTATGTGTCTGCTCTGTCCAATATGGTAGCCACCAGCCTCATATGGTTATTTAAATTTCAACAAGATTTCACGGGCGAGGGAGCTTCTGTGGCGTGAACTAGGGCATCCCCAGCTAGGCTCCTCTGCCCAATGTTATTTCCGCCTCTTCTTCTGGCCTCAAATTCCTGTCACTCAAGCCAATTTGAGGATGGGGGGATCACCTTGTAACTTTACAGTAAAACATTGTTCTACACCATTTAACCTTTTTTTTTTTCAGTTCTAAAAGAGCTGGAATTTCAGCAACTCCAAATCCCTTTTAAAAATATGAGCTCAATAATTGAACAACAATAAAGTAATTAAAAATAAATTTTAAAAAAATGATGAGCCTGGACGAGAGTCCAAGTGCAACAAACCATGATACTTGAGACCGAAATGGGACTTCAGAAATTACCTAGCTTGAGCTCAACCCTCTTAGCTTACAGGTGAAGAAACTAAGGCTCAGACAGGCAAATGACATAGAATAAATAAAATTAAAAAAATTAAACATTCAGTTTCTCAGTCACATTAGCCACATTTCAAGTGCTCAGTAGCCACATGTGGCAGGTCACTACTCTGCTGGACCCTGGAGGTGTCGGACATGTTCACCATGGCACATGTCTCTTGGAAAGCACGAGGGCTTAGAGAGTGCAGGAGATAAAGGTGGGGATGGGGCCTCTTGAGGGAGGCTACTGAGAGACTCTGGGACTAGGCCATGAGGTCACCAAGGGGCTGGTGCACCGCGGGAGGAAGGTTGGACTTTGAGCTGAAGATTTGCCTTTCAGGAGACTCATGCAGCCGCTGGGCCGTGTGGAAAGCGGATGGGAAAGAGAGCCGGGGTGGATGCTGGAGACCCAGCGCAGGTAAGAGATGAAGATGTCTCAACACATTATCCTTTCCACACTACCCACCACCCCATGCTTGGCTCAGGTCCTCGAGCCAGTCACCACGCACAGTGCCAGACCTAGAATACCCACTCAAAATAGCCCTGATTCTGCAGGTGAATGAGCCGAGGTTCATGGTGGGTAAATGAGTCAGCCTCACAGACCACACAGCTAGTGAGTTCCAGAACTATGCTTCTAGTCCATGGCCATTAGTGGCAAAACCAGAGATTATTTTGTATGTTATTTTTCTCTCTGTGCAATGCTCACATCAACTTCCCCTGCATCCAGCGAGTCACTCTCTCTAGCTACAGTCTCACCTGCACTCCATGTTCTTTTCCTGATATCATGAAGAGAATTACAGTTTAGAGCAATTTTTTTTCAGAGCCAGCTTATTCTATTCCAAATTAAGAGTTATCACAGCTGGTTAGTTGAGTTCAATGCCAGAACCCAACCTAGATAAAAGTCTTTTGTATGTGATATTGAATGTGTGAGCTTTTATAAAAATATGTGTGCCTTTGAGGAATTCTTCAGATATCTGGGGAATTTAAACTAGTAATTTATAGTAGATTTCCTTGACTAGCATGATAATTCCCTAATGAAAAGAGAGGGGCTTTATCTCAAACTGTGTTGCAGTGGAAAGAAACTTAGCTGGGATTTAGAAATTCTCAGCTTCTAGGTATATGTTCACTTATTTATTTTGCACTTACTTTATTTCATTTTTTAAATAAACAAGACTTTTAAAATTCCTTAAAACCTTATTTTCCCCTTTTTGGGGTAACTTTTATTTTGACATCATTTTAAATTGACAGAAAAGTTGCTAGAATAGTACAAAGAACCCTTGTGTAGTCTTCACCCAGATTCACCAATTTTTAACTTTTTGCCACATTTGCTTATTCTCTCTCTCGTCTCTCACACACACACGCATACACACACAATTAGGTTTTGAACTACTTGAGAATAAGCTGCAGACTTAATGCTACTTTCCCCCTAAATATTTTAGTATGTATTTTCTTTTCTTTTTTTTTTTTTTAAGATTTTATCGATTTATTTTCAGATAGAGGAGAAGGGAGGGAGAAAGAACAATGTATGGTTGCCTCTCACATGGCCCTCGCTGGGAACCTGGCCCGCAACCCAGGCATGTGCCCCGACTGGGAATCGAACCGGGACCCTCTGGTGCCCAGCCCGCGCTCAATCCACTTAGCTACACCAGCCGGGCAGTATATATTTTCTAATATTTTTATTTTATATAATCACAGTAAAGTGATCAAAACAGAAAATTTAACATTGGTAAAGTTTTGTTATTTAATCCACAATATCTAATTCAAAGAATTATTCAAATTTCACTAAATACCCCCATAATGTCCTTTCTAGCTGTTTACAATTGCTACCCCCACATCCCAAGCAGAATGAAATTCAGGATTATGTATGACATTGAGTTGTTATAGTCTCCTTAATCTGGGACATTCCTCACATTTTTTACTTTCATGACATTTATTGATATTTTTTTGAAAGGAAGTAAATAGCAATAAATTATGGATTAGGTATAGTATATATAATGTATATATCTTTTAGATGATGTAAGAATTCATGAGTCCATATTAATAAATAAGAGAATAGGGGAAGTTCTTCTTTCAGTAAAATGATAACTAATAAACATGTAGAAGGAAAAGACAGAATTAGAGAATTACCATTTTGCAACCGTTATAGTAATAATTGATTTAGGCAAGAATTATTATTTTCCCAGTTTATTATTGTGAAGTTTTTATATTATTTTATATAGTTTCAGGTGTACAGCAAGTGGTTAGACAATCATACTTTACAAAGTGCTCCCCCAGGCAAGAATTATTAATGGATAGTAAAACTTCTTTCTTTTTTTAAATTAACAGATATTTTAGCACTTTTAGGTTTGCAAAATATTGAGCAGATATCACAAAGTCCACATATTGCCCTTTCCAGAATGTCCTATAGTTGGAATCACACAGGATGCTTCCTTTATAGTCTGACTTCTTTCACCAAACAATATGCATTAAAAATTCCTCCAGGTGGAAAAAAAAAAACACAAAAATCCAAAAACCTAGTAAATGAAAATTTAAGAGGAAAAAGATATTTATATAGCTTAAAACTTTTGCCCCACAAATCCATTATTAATTAGAAAGGAAAGGGCAGTAACTTTACAGAGCTTGGCGGATACCATGTTAACCAGTCAAAGTTAACATCACCAATAAAGAGACAAATCATTATCACCTAAATCTTGACATGATGCACTAAGGAAGGGCACAAATTCACTTAGGTGGCAGTCCTATTAAAAAATAAATCTCTTCATGAAGAAATAGACAAATTCAAACTGAGGGATATTGTACAAAATAAGGTTTGCGTTTTATGACAAACTTGCTCAAAGACTGCACTAAAAGTTGCACTATCAAAGAACACCACTAGATGTCACTGTGGTTGTACAAGTTGCACAAGTTTTATCTGTTTCAGTCAAGAGTATCAATTCCTTAGTGGCTTGCCTCTTTATTTTGACACCTTTGCACACTGGATACATTTGCAAGTCCAACACATAGCTTTTGCAAAGCGTACGAGTTAAATAATGGGAAAAGCATTGGAGGAAGAAGCAGTCAGCTTCGAGTAAGGCCTGTTTCTGACATCACAAATTTGTCAGGTCCTGGTCCTTTGAGCCCTGTGTCTGGGGCTTGGCCTCCTCTTTGGTAAAATGGACCTTGGATTGCCTGCTCTAGTCTCCTGTAGCCCAAACAGTCCATGATTTTAAGATGGTAATTTCTTAACTAAAATCATTTCAGTGCCCTTTATAAGATTTTTGCTCAACCACATTGGATCCCCTATTGGTTTCCTTTGTTTTTTTCACCCAGTACTATAATTTATTGAATGTTTATCTTTAGGTTGACTCAGTTTTCAAAAATGTAAATAAAGAAAAAAAAACTATAGGCAGATCAATCACAAATGGAAACTAGTTCACTTGCCATAAATGGAAGGTAACCACAAAAATAAATATAATAAAAACAATGTAATATAATGAAGTTGGAGCTAGATTCTATTATCTGCCAAAGGCTCAGACTGTGGCCTGATTTTTTTTTTCTTTTTAAAGGGAGGTGTGAAAGAGGAGTTGAAGACAGACTAGCCCTGACCCTTTCCTCTTGATGTAAGCAAAAGAATTGAACTAAGAACAGAAGACCTTTCTGCCTGTGAGGTTCAGCATTATTTAAGTCCGTATCCATGAAGCCAACCACAATACTTCATAGACCATCTAAAACCAGGCCCCTGCTTTCATAAGCAGTTCTAAGGTTGAGTATTTCCTCTCACCTTCTCTTTCTTTCTTTCATTCTCTTCTTTCTTTCAACTCTTGATTCTCCAATATTTCTAATACACCATAAAGAGTGTGATTAGACATCATACATTATTCCTCTTTTTTTCTGCAATCTATATTTAAGCCTTCGTTTTATTTGGATATTCTTTTCAGTTTGGTATTGGTTTAAATTTCTTTAGTGTTTATTGAGATTTGCTTTCATACTGTCTCCTTCCATTTAAACTGCCCTCTCCCTTTTAAACAGAGGAGATGATATATGTCCCTGTGCTGTCAGCGTCGAAGCAATTATATGCCACCAAATGGCTTGTGATTTGGCATCTTCTCCTGATAAAGGCTTGTGATGGATAGGATGTGGCAGAGGTCAGGAATTCTGCTCAGTACAACCTGAGGGGATGTTTCAAATTGCTTGAGCTTTCTCCAAATCCCCTAGGACACAATCAGAAACCTGGTCCCCTTCAATTTTGGTGCAGAGGGTTTTTTCTTCATTCTTCACAGAGATTCAGAGCGAAGACATCGAAGTCTGAGCCATCTAATTGCAAGCCTTATTCCATAATATTAGTGGAGCTTTCCTCTGCTTTGTATAATCTGTTACTCATTTGCTTGCCACAATTAGCATAGGGAATTTTATAGGAGCCAAGACAATTTCTTAGCTACCCAGTGTTACTAAATAATTTACAAAGGGGAAGGCCAACAATTTCCATCAAATGTGTTTTGTTTTCTTAATGCCTGTGTCACAATTTAAGAAAACAATTATAAGGTAAGGAAATCCAGAAATGCATAAAGATCAATACATCAATTATTTTCTGCATTACAGTTATTTTCCCATAACTTCCTTTTCTTAGCAACATGGATTTCATTTGCCATTGGAAGCCCAAAACCTGAGAGGTCACTTTCAAGTGTTCAACCAAACAGAATCTTTTTGTCTGGCATGGAACACGGTTCCAACAAAACTGCAACAAAACTATCTAGACAGATTTCAGAAGAAATTTTCATAGGAGGTTGATTATGAATCAATAGAAACTTCTTTCTATACCAAATTCTGTAGAATTATACTCTTACCACTCACCTGCCCCAATTCAGAGTAAGCACCTGTTTTTTTTTCCTTTTCTCAATATTCATCATTGAAAGTACACTGAGATTCAAACCAAGCAGATATAAGGTTTCATGAGACACACTAAATATACTAGTAAAAACCCAGCATGTAGCATGGTGGTGGTGGTTATTGTTTTGGTGAGAAACTTACCTAAGATTGGCTGGAGAATTCTTCAGGTTTTCTCTAGCCCCATTTGTTCCTGATGCTAATTAATGTTTAGGATTTCATTACTCCCTTTATGTTTACAGATTCCTGGCTCCCAACATTCACTCCATTGTCTTAGTGTGTGTTAACATCAGTCTTCATGAAAGATGACGCTTTGGCAGAGCCTCCTTCGAAGGATTGCTGAATAGCACTAGTAAGTATACTTCGAGCCCATTTCTGGAACTATATATATCCCAAGACTATTCCCTGGGCTGCAAATTATACTTTATTTCATTGTTTTAAAGTGTCTAGAGCCAACATGTTTGTTTGAGATACTGAGCCAAGTATTGTCTCCCCAGCACATCTATAACTATTGATTCCGACGAGAGAGGCCTAATTACACTTGGCCTTATCTTAGGACCGCAGCACAGAAAGAGGCTTTAAAGGTCCCTCGTCCCATCTGGTGCCCGGCTCCCTACTGAATCAGCCTTTTATGGTGCAAGTAACAGAAGCCAACTCTGGGCAAGTTAAACCAAAAAGGGTGTTTATTTTATTAATAAAGGGTGGCTTGTGGGGAAAAAAAAATAAAGCAGCCAAAGAACCAGGATCTGCAGGGCGAGAAACCATGTTGGCTCTGGGGCTTCGGGTAGCAGGTGCGAATGGGCAACGTCTTGAAGGAGTTTCCCCGTGGTGACTTCGAGGGCATCTTAGGGGGAACTTTAAACTCCCCACAGGCCCCTTGTCGTAGTCTAAGCAGTTGAGATTTCTTACCCTTTTCCAAAATGCTATGCTAGTGTAGAATCTTAGCTGGTCCCATGCCTTCTACACAGAAGTAATCAGGCTGCTACAGAAACAACCACTAGGGGGCATCCACTTTGCAGTGTCCCCTCTCCCCACCACAGAGAAGAGGGTTCTGAGAGAGGAAGTCCATTTGGCTCTTTCTAAGTCACAATGTGGCCACCCTTGGTCCGGGGTTATTGTTAAGTCAAGGCGGCCGCAGTAGGGTAGAGAGAATTCCCCATGAGGAAACTAGGTTCTTCAAGAAAGGAGCAATGACCAGAAAACATGTGTTCACTAAACTTACCAAGAGAGTGACAGTCCCTTCCAGTGAGGGACCCGAGCCATGCTGACTCCTCAAGTAGCTCTTGATGAGGTGCTTGAACTAATGGTGGAGTGAATAGAGGGTCGCCAAACCTATTTTCTGAAGAGGGTAGGACATATAGATATTTTATCTTCGAGACATTTTTAAAAGCTTTATTAAGGTATAATTTATATGCAATAAACCATACATACTGAAAGTGTAGTATATGATACGGTTTGACAGACATGTACCTGTAAAAAAAAAATATATATATATATATATATATAATGTATATGCCATATATACACCCGTATAAACACACGCACATGTAGGTATAACGGGCTATTCAAGGAGTGGTTACGAAGTGAGCTTCCGTCAGCCGTCAGCTGTCACCCAGGGGAAGACACTGCTGAGGGTCGGCCCCCAGGAGCCAGCCCCGACCTCTGTGTGTCCATTTCCAACCGCAGCCCCTCTCTCCCTGACGGGGAAACTACCGTCCTCAGCCACGTGAAGGTCATGTACTTGCATTTCGTCAGAGCATCCCTCACCCCTAGCCCAGGTGTTTTGGCCTGGCCTGAACTTAGAACTGGATACAAATGGAATGACAGCGTAGACCGCCTCAGCCTTTATTTCACTCGGGGTTGTGTGTTGAGACTTCTAACTTCTGCTCTGATGGAGTGAGAAGGTTGACAAGTACTATCCTTAAAAAGCAACTAAGTTGGTCAAAACTTCAAAACAATCATTTCAGTGATCTGGAAATTGACCAAAAGCATACCACGAACTGTTGTCTTCTTTTTTAAATTTTTAATTTAATCTTTCTTGTATTTTTTCAATTACCGTTTAGTCCCCTTATACCCTCCTCCCCACCTCCGCAATCACCACACTGTTGTCCATGTCCCTGAGTCCTGTTTCCTTTTTGCTCAGTCCTCTTCCCCCGCCCCCCACCGCCCCCCCACCGCAGCTGTCATCTGTGGGTAGAGAGTTTCGGTTTTAGGAGATGAAAGATCGGTTGCACAACAATGTCAATACACTTAACACTATTGAACCCCACACACTTAAAAATGGTTAAAATGATTAATTTTGTGTTGTGTATATTTTATCACATTTTTTAAAAGGGGAGGGCTGCTTGGAAAGCACAAGATTTCAGCACTTGTCACTATATCCATCTAAATACAATGTATCCCACATTTTTTTTTTAAAGAAGTACACGGACCATGGTGTGGGTATGGACTGTGGGGATGGAGGGTGGGCTGATTGGAGGAGGGCAAAGGGAGAAAATCTGGGACCACTGTAATAGAATAAGTAAGAATAAAAAAAGGGAAAAAAAGAAAAAATTACAGAAATTTAATTTAGCAATTTAAAGTATACCTACAAAGTCCAGAACCAGATTATTGTTTTACTGGTAAATTCTATCAAATATTTTAAAAAGAAATCACATTGATCCTTCATAAACTTTCTTTTAAAAAACAGTAGGATCAAATACTTTGAAACTCACTTTGTGTGAGAACTCATGGACATGGACAGCAGTGTGGTGATTGCGGGGGGTGGGGAGGGCTGTGAGTGGAAGTGGAAGTGGGTATAATGGGGATAGATGGTAATGGAAGAAATAAAATTAAAATATACTATTAAAAAAGAAAAAAACAATTGACATGAGAAGAACTTTTAGTAAGAGAACAACCTATAACTCCTTATTTCTCCTGAAATAAGGGCTTCCCCACCATTTAAGGAGCCAGATGAATTCAGAGCTGCAGAAAGAGGCTGCTGTAGAATTTGACCTTCCACGTACCCCATGCCCCTTTATTGAACTTCATCATAATCCTGTCAAATTGCCATGATCTCACTAACGGATTTCTATTTGCTGTCCATTAAAAACCCTGCAGGCTTTTTTTTTTTTAACAAAACAAAACTCCTACATATGCTATATGATTTCCACGAATCTTAATATAAGGAGCTGAGCTTATAAAGTCTTAAGTGTTAACATATTTCCTGGAGATAACACAGATTTACCTGAACAAAATGGTCAGGCGTATGAATAGAAGCCTTCAGAGATACAAAGGATCAACAATTGCTCTTGTTTTTGAGAAATAGAGGCTGCTTTATAGATTTTTAAAAATTTCTATTAAAAAATTATATGTATTGATTTGAGAGACAGAGAGATATCATTTTGCTCTTGCACTTTCCATGCATTCTTTGGTTGATTCCTGTACATGCCCTGACCAGGGATCGAACCTACAACCTTGGTGTATCAGGATAGTGCTCTAACAAATGGAGTTACCCGGCCAGGGCTGTTTTATATTATTTTAAAAAATCAATTTTTTTCCACATATACTCTTAGGCAAAGTAATGCTAATAGAATATTTTATTAAAATACTTAAACATAACTGTGACATTAAAATTAAGACTACTGTAAAGAATAAGTTCTTTAAAATCCAAATTATAAAACATTTTGGTCTGAAGCTATAAGTAGTCTTATTGTTTTACGCTTACCTATTGTGAAATTTAAATTCCTTATGAACAGTTGCAAGTGTCTACTTTGCTACTGATGTGGCCCAGTCTCTATTCTGATTTATATTATATGCTTGTTGAAAGGTACAGTCCATCACACACACAAATATATTTTTTTCTTACTGAGACAACATGTGTTCATGCCATTTAATTTTAGCATATAAATACTGAGTTAATTGTTTTTCATTCTCTTAAATGTTAAGTGAGGTAAGAATAATGGCCATGGAATACATATCACAGAAAACTTACTTCCTTTCCCTGTGGTTTCTGACAGCGAAGTGGAGTCATAGTAGGCCCTGAATGAAGGTCACGTGGACTTTTCCAGGGACCTGGGTGCTGGTGTTAGTAGCAAGGGCTTTTTTCCTTGATTTGTGTGAGAAGCCAGAAGAAATCTGCCCTCTCCCCCACCTGACTCCATAGACTCTTGATGACCCCCCTCAAATCCCAGAACCTTGAGGTCTGAATGACCCTGGAGTAGCTGACCCCAGTCAGCCAGGGTGACTCTCCCACATTGGTTTTGCACATGTTCTCAGAGGGGGAGGTTCCACTCTTGAGAGTCAGCTCAGCGGAGTGCTGACGGGAGAGGCGTGGCCTCCCATGTGGCCTGGGATTGCGGGTCAGCCTCGCCACTTACTGCCTTCGGGACTTGGACCAGCTCTTCCCTCTCTGTGCCTCAGTTTTCTCGTCGTTAGAGGAAAAAAAGGTCTCTTTCCACTTCACAGACTTGCTGTGAGGAATAGTGAGATCATAAATGGCAAGGATTGAAATAGTCGTTGGCATATAAAAAGTGCTCAATAAATGCTGGATGTTACTATTCAGACTTGAGAAACAGTTTGCACAGATTTGGATAACTCACCAGGGGAGAGTAATAGTCTTAAGAGAGAGTCTTGAATGTAGCTCAGCAATAATTAAATGCCTTTCTTGATTGAAATAGAGAGGCAATTAAGACAATGAAACATTTTTCTCTGTGTGATCTAGGACATATTTTTCTCATTTCCTCCTGTAATGGGAAAATTTGAAACTCACACAGAATGGTGACAAATTCTTATCCCGAGGTTAATTGCTCCCAACAAATACATTTCAGGTAGGGAGGGCAGGAGAGATTCCAGAGATGTCAGAAGCCAACCAGTAAGTAGTACGCAGTTGGGGACGCAGGCAGGTCTCGGTTTCTGGTATTGCCAACATGTGATTTTAGAAAAGTTCTTTAACCCATCGGCACCTCAGGCTCCCCAACCCTGAATTAGGGGCACAAAGTGCCCGACAGCAGTGCTGGTGTTGGCAGGTTTGGAGGTGATAGGCGTACAGGGATCGGTTCCATAGCAGTGGAGCGAGAGCCCAAAGCTGACTCTGCAGTAGGTTCCGGGGACTTAGCAACCTGTTCACCAAGTTCTATTCTCATTACTCAAGCAAACTGCCTCCTGAATGTGTGTCTCTGATCATCTGGGAAGGGACATAGCAACACAGATATATATCTAGGAATAGGGTAGTGGGAGGGAGAGAGCGGACAATGACAACCTAGAATATCATAGATGTTGCATTCATTAATTTCTCCAGACACATAATTATTTACTGATAGTATTTGATTTGTTTCACTGACACGCATTGGGAAGGCTCTGTGACAGAACCTGTGGGGATAGAGGACAAAGAGTACATTTCAAGGGCGGGGGAGGAGCCTCGGATTGCCTGGGGTCAAGTTCACCCATGGTCACATTCTCCTGATGACCTCCTCCAACAATATCCAAGTAGCCTAAGGCCGAAATAACCTCGAAATCTCAAAGACCTAGTGGTTTGTTTCTTGCTTGTATAAAGTCTGTTTGCTTATGTAGCCACTGAGTGACCCAGATTCCTTCCACCTTGTGATCCTGCCACACCCTAGGGCAGGGGTCAGCAAACTATGGTTCCTAGGCCAAATTTGACCTACTGCTCTTCTACATATGTTTTTGTAAATAAAGTTTTATTGGAACACAGCCTTACCCATTTATTACATATCACCTGGACTTTGTAGCTGCTTTTGCACTACAGTGGCAGCGTGGAGTACTTGTGACAGACTCTAGGGCTCATAAACCCTAAAACATTGACTACGAGGATCTTTACAGGAAAAGTTTGCTAAGCCCTGCCCTACAGCATTGGCTCTTGTCTTGGATTCTCTGGTTCGGCCCACAGACGGAGAAGAAGAAGAGTGGACGATTATGTGGAAAGTTTTTGTGAGCTATGTCTTCCATCCATTCCACCTATGTATTGTTGGCCAGACCTCAGCCATGCGGCTACACTGAGCTGCTAGGGTAGTTGAGAAATGCAGCCTAGCAATGGCCCAGGAGGAAAATACACAGCATTTCTCCATAGACTGGCACAGCACTAGACTTTTCCATTCATTCCATCCTCTTTGTCCTTCAAAACAACCGTTTAAAATATGTATGGTACTACTGTGCAGGTGACATACTGAAGGCTCAGAGAGGTTAAGCAACTTGCCTCAAAGTTGCCCAGCATCAGAACAGTGGGAGTAAAGATTCGACAGTCAGAATATCTTGCTCTGAAACCTGTGCTATTTTTTCCAAAAAAGATTTTTAATTGTGGTAAAATACACATAAAATATGCCACTTCAACCATCTTTAAATATAGTTCAGTGGCATATATATTGTTGAAAGGGGGAAGATTCCTAGATTTGGTAAGAATTTTAAAAGCTTGGGACTTCCATTTCAACGATAATCTTAAAAAGTTTAGCATCGTCAGGCTTATGTAGGTAATCACCTTAAACTGAGGGCTAACACAAAATCCCCAAGCTCCAGTTTTCATTTGTTTATTGGTGCAGCATTGATCTCTACTGCTATATGCCGGCTACAAAGGGACAGGGGCTAATTTGGTAGTGAAATGACTCCTTTAAGCTTTCCCCATACTATATTAATTAAGAAATGCTTTGTGGCAGTTCAGAAGGAGAGAAATGTGGTAGGACAATTGAGACATAATTATATAGACACACCACACCCCAGAGAACCCACTTTATTGAATTCAGAACCACGTTGATGTTTGAGTGGCAATTTAGTTCCCATGAAACAGTGTCATCCAGCACATTTTATTGTTGTTTATTTATAAACCTTGGTTTTGTGGCATTTTTCATGAACTTTGACATGGGGTTCCAAAGTTGTTTAAGTGTTGTATACATAAAGAATTTATTCCTAGTTTAATGCTTGTGCATATTTAAGAAGATAGTAAAATTAATTTAAATGAAAATATGAGGGAACCAGGGAAAATTTTCTCTTTAAAAGATATGTGTGTAAGACTCAAGTTTACAAGAGTTCACCCCCACCAAAGATAGTTCCCTTTTACAAAAGACTTCAATGTGAATTAGGAAACTGTATCAGTTAGGGCAGACTAAGGTAAGCTGCAGTAACAAGCAATCCCCCGATTTGTGGCTTAACCCACTTGCTTGCATTAAATCAATTGCTTATTAGTAAAGAGCTCTGCTTACCATGATCACAACAGCAGGACCCAAACTGATGGATCTACCTTCAGTAATATTTCTGGTTGGGGGTTCTCTGACCTCTAAGTAAAATGTTCTCGCTCATGTAAGTCTGATGACACACCTAACTTCAAGGAGAGGACTACAATCTTTGTTGGGTGCCTAGAGGAGAGAGAAACCAGTAATCAGTTGATAGCAATAAAGTCTGCCACAGGAATCATTCTGCATTGTTCTGTGAAGGAGTGCCCTGCGGCCTGGTTTCGACACTTTCTATTTCCTAGTAAAGTTGCAGAGAGCTTTCTTAATTTCATAGGAATCTGTGGCTCTTGGGTCACAGCCAGACCCTGGTGCATACCAGCCATGCACAGAGCCAACCCTCAGCTCGTCCCCTGTGAAATGGGGGAGAGGTGTCGGTTGCAGAGTTTGCTGTGGCAAAGTAGTAACTCGTGTGAAACCTCTCCGTCAATGGTAAATTATTAGCCAGATCAAGGTAATAGTCTCATTTCTGGCAATCAGTCATGCCACACTAAGGAGCAAGAACAGATAGTAATGACTTCACCCTACGGTGCTTGTCATGCAATCAATATTTTCTTACAAAAGTTTCCTAAAAATTCACAAGGAATTTCCTTAGGTGACCTGATAATGAAACCTGAAAAGAACGGTTCTCCAATAAAAAGGCAATTTTTCCCTCTTGGCTGGAAAATGACAAAGTATTTTACATGACCCCAAATCTATACGGCCCACTCTTCTAGCAGATTCTCACATTTTTAAAAAATTGAGGTTGAAGAAAAGCAGCACTATCTATCTTGCCAAAGAAGCGGTTGTTTTAAGTTGGGATCAGTGTGGAAAAATTAAAAATGTTTCACAGAATAGTGCTGAGGACAGAAACCCAGGGAGAGTCTTACACTGTGGCACTGATTCCTGAAACTGTTAGCATGCAAGTATCTCAGGATTCTTGCTTCGTAGCTGCAACTGGATGGCATCCTGATTTTGTCTAACACTCTTGTTTTCCATATGAAGGAAGGAAGTTCTTGAAAATTTAAATGACTTGCTCTCCCTTAAGCACAAGTGGGTTAGTCAAGCATTTTCCCCTTTTGCCAATCTGAAATTATAGAAGTGAACACATGGAGGAAGAAATGTCCCTTCCATATAATTGCTAATGACTTCTTTTTGAATCTGCGTCTATGAAACTACCTGCATTGTGTACCCGAAAGCAGGCAAAAGGCTCACTGGAAATTCTTGCGGAGGTCCAGCAATCATTTTGAGATTCCTTCTTTCAGTGTTTCTACAGGAAGCGTATGAATTGACTAAGAAAACAAGAAACAGATTTCAGATTGACTAACTTCATGATCTGATTATTCTACTTAATTAGATGTGAAAGTCTACTTTTTTACTCTAGAAGAATTTTCAAATTGCCCACCCAAAACATGCCTTCGTAGGCGTATTCGTCTGAGAGGCTCAGGATTTATGCTCTGGGACTCACAATAATGAAAGATTACGTTCCATTCAGGGAAAACGTCTACTGTGGGCTCGAAGGGTCTCTGTTCCACATTATCTTTGCAAAGAGTTGGCAGGTGGAAGGAAACTCTGTCGGGGGGTCACCTGCAGCCCTGGCACAGGGACAGGGATTCAAAACTTCTGCCTATACATAATACACACTACTTCTACTAACTTCTCATTTGTCAAAGCAAATCACAGGGTCACTTCTAAATGCAGGGGGATCAGAATACTTCAATCTTACTATGCACCTGGAAGAAGAAAAATAAATTTTGGTGAACATCTCTAATGACTACCATACTAGGAATAAAAAAGAAGAAAACAGAACCCCTCCCCCAAATGACAAAAAGCCAGTGTCTCATACCAGCAGTTGAATCAAATCCACAATCAGGATAATAAAATATCTGTCAGCTCTACAATAAAATTGCTTAACACGTTATTTGCTGCAAAATTTCCTGAATTCATTTATTCATCTTCCTCCAGGACTGTTGCAAAGAATGGGAGGCAGGTACAAATAAATGAACTAAACCAAATTGGGGCTGTGATGAAATTTCTAGAAATTCATTATGGGCCAACTAAATGGAGAGGCACATTTATGCTTTTTGTGGATTTCATTAGACTTATTTCTCTAAGGAGAAATCTCTTCTTTATCACATGAATATACCAGTCACTAATCTTTCTAAAATAATTTGATAGTAGGAAAGTTATAGCCCAATCAAAGAGAAAAATTTTCACTTAAATTGCCAATAGAAGTGATTGTTTAATGGGCCACTCAAAAATAGACCCTGAACCTTTAAAACTTAGCTTTTTGGGGAAATGCCTGAAGGTCTGGAATATGTTTAAATAACCCTCATTTGTTTCTTTTATTTGGGCATAATCATTTGCTTAGATACATATTTTTAAACTTTTCTTATGTTACTAGCAACAAAGTGTTTCATGTGGGGAAAACTCGAACTAGCTTAGGATGTGCCCTAAATTAAAAAATAGAGTTTTGGACTTTCTAGAATAATAAGCATTTTCATAGTCTTTCTTTAAATCTTTCTTGGTTAAAATCTACTAAGCAGCATGAGGGCAAGAGTCAAAGTCTGCTCATTTACTGTTTAATTATATCTTTTCCCCCTGCCCTCAAAATTTTATAACGGAGCAGGGTTAGCATTAACACCCCAGCCACAATCAACTCGACATATTTTATGACATATTTTACGTCCAAGATGAAAATGAAGTTATAACAGTGAGATCATTTTGTACACAGGTCACAGTAAATTTTGCGTGAGAAGGGGTAAGTCAGTTTTGTGTTTTGTGCTTTAGTTGTTAAAACTATCATTAATAATTATATCACAGTAAACTTTTATTGAGTGCGGGCCACAGTAAGAGGGTCTCTATCAAGTACTTCACAATTTTCCCTCATTTAGTCCTCACAGCAAACCTGCTTTCACACATGAGGAAATTGAGGATGAAGTGACTGGACCAAGGTCACCTAGCCAGTCAGTAATGGAATACTCTTTGGGGATAAATCTTTGTGGTAACCTTTCAATCAAGGTATCTGATAACGGCAGTATTTTTCTAGCCCAATTCTGTCAGAGAAGAAAGAATTTAAATAGGCAGTGGTTCATTTATTCATAACTATACAAGTGGCCACCTTGCCTGGTCCTGTCTTAAAGCCTATGGATACAGAATTGAATAAGCCTGCAAGGCCCAGAACTTAAGAAAAGTAGGCATGGCATCAGGCATACAGACATGGGCCTCAATTGCAACCTGGAAAATTATTATATATTGGTTTTTCTGGGAAAATTAAATGAGATAATGAAAGTGCTTAGTAGGGTGCATTGCGTAAGATGCTCCATAGTATGTGCTCAATACACACTAGGTTTTATTGTTATTATTTTGTCATTACTATATGACAATCATATAATTATGATTATGCCCAAACAACAATAGTCATTATTGGGGAGATCCCAATTTGGGGGGAGAGAGAGGTGTTTAAATAATATTTCCTGTGCAATGTGATATGAATACTAGGGAAATCAGGGAAGGCACTAATGGTGCCTAGAAGGAGTTTGTAGAAGTTTCACAAAAGAGGTACCCTTTGAGCCGGTGACTGTACCGGGAGGGAATGGAGCTTCTCCAAATGGAGAAGGGTGTAGCCATTCCAGTCCCGTGAACCAAGGTACAGCGGCAAGGCGTGTTTGCGGAATCTGGAGGCTCCTGCGTAGTGGGATGCTGGGGTACCGCAAGGTGGCGCTGTGGCTCCACGAAAGGAGAAGATTCGCGCGCCCGCGGGTCTCACACCCAGGGTGGTTTTCAAGAGGCAGAGTAAGGGTGTGTCGATGGGTTTGGTGCCTTCTTCATACAGTCGCCAAATAATGACAGTGATAAATATACTAAATGCCCAAGCAAATAACCCGAAGCGGTCTCCTTTAGGACACACGGCATCAATAATCAGAAACTGTCCGCAAGGAGCAATTAAGGGCGCGGAACTGTCCAGCAGGGATCATTGCGAGCCTCGCCTCGGACATCTGTGGGGCTCCGGTGGGAACCCCCTTCGCCTGACCGGAGCCGAGATGGCAGCTAGCTTGTGGCGGTCGGGCGAGTCCCACGCCCTGTAGGTGGTCCCTGCTACCTGCAGGCAGAAGGAGCAACAGTTTCGACGCCGGCCCTTGAAGGATAAGTCTGCGCTCTACTTGCACCTTGCCTTTGACCTGAACCAAGATTTTAGGGACTTCCTTGCTGCATTTCACTTGCACATAGGGACACACGCGAATCACATGTGAGTGGAGGCTCACCCACAAGTGTAAACTACTCTTGCACACACACATATTTCTGCACATGCACACCCACTCACATAAACAAGACGCGTGACCTATGCACACATTATACATACGCACACGTGTGCAACAATCCTCAAGCACACGCCCACACATGCACCCAAGCGTGCGCTGTCACCGGCACAAGCTCCTACTGCATGGGTGCACAAATAAGCAGCCACTCTTCGATCACACAAGAATATATGCACACTTACATCACACACATCTCGGTAGCTAACAAAGACCTCCCAGCGGTGAGCGGTGCATAAATATCCAGTGAATCGTGACCTGGGCAACTCAAGCTTCTGCGCGCAACTCTGCCTCTGTTTTCCCACTTCCCCACAAGCACACAGGCCTCCTCCTCCAAATCTTCCCCTCCAAATCTTCGCTGGCCTCAGTTTCTTGCATGTGGGTTTGCATTATTGAAGAGATGCTAATTCCCAAACATCCTGTAGCTCCCTTCTCTACCATGGGGAGAGCGAGGGCCCTTCCCTGATTACTCTCCAGTGGTGCGGTTTGTGAGGAAGGGCCAGGGTGAGTGAGGTATGGTGGCGCCCTGCGACACCCTTTGGGAGATACTTTCCGGCAGTGCCCTAACCGTATTCTCTCCGCTCAGAATAACTTTAGCTTTTAGCTATTTATGATAATGCCAAGGCCATATGGTCTTCCTCCATTAAAGCACATCCGCAGATGTCCAGATTCCTGCCTTCTGATGGGTGTCGCAGGCATCCCTGCAAAGTCTTTGTGTTTAGTCTATTTCAGTTGGGCAGCTTTGCCTGTGCCTGGAGCTCTAAACCTAGCTGGGAGTACGAGAAGTGGACGGCTGGAGTGCACACAGCAAAATGTGACAGAGCCAGGGCTGGAGCTGACATGACGCCGGCGCAGCCTGCCCGGGACGCCAGGAGGGTCATGCATCTACATCTGGTCGCAAGGATGCGCATCCAGTCCTCTAATTAGGACTTTGCAGGACCCTTTCCCCTCCTCTCCCCCGTCTGCTGCTTGCCCTCAGGAGGCAGCTTGCACTCAAGCTCCTTTGTCGTTGGGATACCCGCCGGCTCGAGAGCTAAGGAGAATCTATGAATGTTGGGGGGCAAGCACCAGGCAAACGTGGAAGGTGGGCGCAACCGCTGCTCCAGTGGTTTGGAGCCAAGGTTAAGGGCACAGGCTCTGGAGTCATTTTGGCTCAGGGACTTTCTTAGCGGTGTGGTCCCCCACAGGTTGATTCATTTCAACCATAGGGCGTCAGCTTCCTCACCTGTAAAACAGGAGTGATCTTACCTGCCTTCTTGGTCCGTTGTAGGAATTCAGTGAGTTTATGCCCGTAAATCCTTCAACAAATGAGATCTATTATTATCTGGGGACCGCCCAGGGGAAACCCGAGAGAGTTGTCAGGCTTGCTCCGGGAAAGGTTCGTTCGAACCCCGTGCCCCAAGCCCTCGTCCTAGGCAGATTTAGGAGCTCCCAAGCCCCAGACTGATCCCCACGGCGTTGTATGCCTGCTCTCTATCTCTGGGCTGCCTGTGGGTATCTTCGCCACTTCCTGGGCTTCGGCATCCCTCTCTGTACTACAGGGAGAGGTGCGCTCCCAGGGGCTGGAAGTGTCGGTCAGACAGGGCTAGCAAAGGGGAGCTTCTCTGCAGCGCTGGGGGGACGGGTCGAAAACTGGGATCAGGTCACGGAAATGCCCCCTTTCCTTTGCCACTTGCCAGAGATGGCTGAGAGCAAGGAGGAACAGACAGATTTCCCGTGCAACCTTGTCCTGGGCTCCTACGTGTTTCCCGAAGGCAGTGGGTAGAGAGGTCTTGGAAGGGCAGGGGCAGAGGCAGGGTTTTGCCCGCGGGCCACAGGACCCTGTTGCTCCGCCAACCTTCGGCGTCTGGGTGCCCCTCAGGGGCCCCTGTGGAGCTGCGCGGCATTCAAGTCCTCACTTTCCCAAGGCTTCCCGCCTGCCTCCGACTCCCATCCCTCTCCTCCTGCGGGCAGCGCCCTGGCCTATGCCCAGCCGTGGCCGCAACTCCAGGCTGCCAGTCGACGCCTTCAGCAAGGGCGGCGTGAGGAGGGACTTTGCGCCTTTGGCCTTTCTCATCCCCATCTTTCCCTTCGCGTTCTTCTCAGCATTGGAGGAGGCGTCTTTCCTCCGGTCTCACTCTCGGTGGTCTCTGGCTAGCGGCAAACGGAAGAGGACACTTCCCGGGACAGGTGGTCCCTTCTGGGGACGCATCTTCCTAAGGGAAACGGAGATGGAGGGAATTTTCTAAGTAAGAGCTCTCAAGTCTGGCCTCCTGGGGGCGGACGAGCAGAGAAGATCGCTTTCCCCGGGACCTCCCCGCCCCTCCGAGTTCGGCTGTATTTCCCTTGCCGCTGCTCTTTTGGAGGGCCGGTGTGTTTCCACCTGGACCCACCCCGGTAAGTTTCCGTGTGGACTGGTGCCCTTCAGGAAAGGGAATTGATTTCCCTGTGCTTTGAGAAGGATGGGAAGAATGAGAAGGTTACTAAGTTCGGTAGTGGCTTAACTTCCTGGGCCTGAGCTTCCTCCAGCCGGGGAGACCCGAGGGCTGGGCAGCCCTGTCTAGTGTTTTGAACAATTGAGAGAGGGGGTGGGGGAAGCTCACTTCCACCACGGAAGAAACTCTGAGCTCATCTGGAGACTTAACTCCAGGGGGAAATATCAAGCCTTTCCAATTGCTCCTTCCTCATATAAACCCATTTTGCTGTGTAAGGCCGGAAAATCTGCAAGTCTGTCCCACCCTCCCATGTGACTAGGCCGATGAGTGGGGTTGGGGATTGCTGTTATAGACCACCCTAAAGTCGTATTATACATAAAGCAGCCTGGGCAAGGCTGTGCCTACAGCATCTCTCTTCACCAGAGATGCGACTACAACATAAAAAGGATGAAACTAGGGTCAGTACATAGTTTATACCCTCCCCTCCCCAGCCCCCCGGGGCACGCTCTGCCTTCTGGAGGTGGTGCTAACCTTACACCAGGGATTGACAAGTGTTGAAGGGATTTTTCCAAGTTTAAAATTGGAGTCATAAGTTCAATATTCACTTGAGGAAATTCACCAAAAGCTAGGGCTCTGCTGGCCTGGGTGTTATCCTTCTCTGTCTGTTTTCTACCTTCTCTTTAGTCTCCTTCTTCAACATTTGTTACTGGGTGAGAAAGCCAGGTTGAGAGCACACGAACACCAGAAGAAAAGCTATGGATACACTCTGCTTGATTAAAATAAAGTACACCCGCCACCTCAGGTGAGGCAGCTATCTGCTGCCCCCACACAGTCAAAGGGCATTAGTCTTAGCAAAAGATTCTTGTCCCCCTTTTATTTTCCCTCCTTCTATGGCCTGGCAGATGTGGAGATTGTTCCTTCTTACTTAGTTCTTGGAGATGACTGGCGCTGGGGCAGAATTGGGGCTGCTGAAAGCTTTCTTGGGACCAGTTTCTCTTTTGAATCAGGCAGCTTCAGATCCCTCAACAAATACATCATTTGTGGAGTGCTACTCTATTCTCCTCGACCCCTCCTCCCCCAGAAACCCATCTCTTGTGCCTCACACTGGTCCTGGTCGTTGGAGTGGCTGGAGCTCTCTTTTCTCTAGTACCTTTGCCACCTCCCTTTGGCAGTGATCTTGTCATTGTGTATTCCCCATCACTGGGGTATGTACCTCACCAGACCCCACTTGGAGTCCTGAATACTGTTTACTGCAGAGTAAAATAGAGACTCAGGCAATTTAGGAGAGGGAGGCCTGGATCTTATGCCAGGGATACCTGGGACTCAATCATAGGACAGTGGCCTCTGCTTCCTGGTCCCTTTCCCTTGAAGGATCCCCTCAGAGCACACAGGGGAAGAGACTGGCTCATTGCAGATCTTTGGGCCTTGAGGCTAAGCTTATTGTTTAGGGAAGTTTTCAGCAGGCCCAGTTGCAATTGTGCATTTAAATTCTATAGAGGTGGAGAAGGTCCATCTTCCTCTTTCTCCTCCCCACAAACCTATAATCCTTTAACTCTCTGCACCAACACATCCTTCTTGAGCACCTACTGTGTCCCAGGAACTCTGGTAGATGCTGTGGGAATGAATCATGGTGGATCAGATAGATTTCTTCAGGGGTATCTTGGAAGAGATGGCATTGTTATGGTACCAGGGAGAGAAAGTGACTAGCATGGTAGTGGTTCAGATTAAATGATACGAGAGCTGGGAGGCTTTGTGAGTAAGAGATAAAACAGTGTTTGGGGACAGTGACCATGTACCCACAGGCCTGGAACATAATCTAGTTTGGGAATCAGGAAGTGGCTCCCACTTTCCTGCTCTGCCAAGAATACAAAGCATAACTCTTGCCTGTCTCCATTCCATTCAACAACGGGCATGTGTACTTTTCCATCACTGACCCCATGAGCTTCCTAAATCAAAGGGCCAAGTAAGGCCAGCAGAACGGGACCTGGATTTCTGGCAAAGAATTTCCCCGAAGGAGTCCTTAGCAGATTTGGCTGCAGTCAGGGAGTTCCTTTGAGGGCAATGAAACAGAAGTTCACCATGTGCTTGTTAGAGGTTACAACCTGCTAAAAAATGATGGGGCACATTACCTAGAAACATCTAGTTATTTCCTTTGCCAGCCACAAGCATGTATGCTAAAGGTCTGAGGTAGGAGACCATTTCTTCTTTCCTTCCTTCTTTCCTCCATCTCTGTCTTGACAGACGACAGGGGCTGAAGTTGGGGAGGTTTTCTTCAAGCTCCCCCCCCCCTCCATTTCAACAAAAAGAATGAGGATGAGAGAAACCCTAAACCAAATAAACAACTAATCAAGAGCGGCGTTGTTGCTTTGGTAGTTACTCCAAGGAAGATACTTTGGGGTGGGGTTGAAGGGCTGGGGATCGAATCTGAGTCGATTTTAAAACGCATCGGGACACAGCCCCAGGGAGAACATTCGTTCCACCGTTTACATATCCTCGGATTACTGCAGAGATTTGAGCATTCGAGGACAGTGCCTCTAACGCCTGCGGCCTCTAGGCTAGCGTCCAAGTGGGAGCGTTTCAGAGGCCAGACTAGGGACAGAGCCCGGGTCCCCCACTCCCCTCCCAGCGTGAAGGCAGGGCCCTCCGCGAGCTCCCAGCCCCAACCTCCAGCACCCATTTTCCACCCCACCACCCCTTCCTCAAAGCGAAGAGGTGGGCACCTGGGACACGCATCCTGCTTTTTCTGCCCGGAATCTCCCGTCTCCTTCACTTTTGCCCCGACGTCCCAGAACAGCGGAGCAGGACGCGGCATCCGCCCTGGGAAGGGGCAGGCTGTGCGCCTCCGGCGCACTCAGGGCGCGGAGAGGATGCTAAACAGACCGCAACGACCAGGATGCGGATCCCAGCTCAAATCCTTAAGAAGAATATCTCCCTCCCCTTCCTTCTGTCCCCCTTCTCCAGCCCGGCTCTGCCCTGCTCAGCCCCGCTGCTCCCCGGCTCAATGCAGGAGCTCAGCGATCCTCTGCTCGCCACTTTACGAGGAACTTTGGCCGGCTCCCGGGAGCCGCCGGGAGAGGGATGTTAATGAGGGAGCGTGGCCCTGCACTGCGAGCCAGTAGGCTCCTGAGCTGCGATTGGCTGCGGCGAGGCGGAAGAATGACGTTATGCAAATAAAGGGGCGGGCCTGTGAGGAACGGGTCCCGCCTCCTCCCTTTGGGGTTAGTGTGCCTGTGTTTAGCTCTGGGGAGAGTCAAACTGGATTCCATAGGGAAAGCCTGCAAATCACTTCTATTTTAGCAAGGAGAAAACAGAATTTCCATCCAGCAGGGTCCACCCCTCTCTTTCTCCCTCTCCTCTCCTTCTCTCTTTCTCTCTCTCTCCCTCCCCCCCTTCCTCTCTCCCTCTCTCTGCCCCCTTCCCCCCACCCCAATCTCCCTCTCTGGTGTATCTGTCTACGGCAACCAGCGTCCTCCTCATCTACACGCACTGAAGGAAAGAAACATCTTTGGTTGGGAGAGAAGGAGGAAAAAAAAAGAGAGGAAAAAAACTTGCCTGGTTGTGGAAAATGACACTTGAAGTAGCAAAGCCGGCAGCGCGAGTTGAGTCTATTGTTTCTTAAATTGCCATCAGGGCTTTTTTTTTCTTCCTGCTTCTTCAAGTGAAGGGTACCTCTGCAAAAGGAAACTCCAGCCCCTCCTGCCCTCCACCGGCCTGTGATCATTACAAAAAAAAAAAAAAAAAAAAAAAAAAGCAGAAAAAAAAAACAGCGAAAAAAAAAGCACCCAAACCAAAAATTAACCAACCAAACAACCCCCAACAGCCAAGCATACATCTCATTTTTTTTATTTTGGTCTTTTCGTTGGATTTTCCCTTCTTTTTTCTCTCTCTTTTTTTCGGGTTGTCGCTCAGTTTTGAGCGACGGTTTACATTTTTAAAAAAAATTTGCTTTCTAGCCCGCCTTGATCTTCCAGCGCGAGTTCATCGTCTCAAAAAAAAAAATCTCTGGCTGGCGTTTTTCTTTCCCCCTCTTTTTTTTTTTTTTTTTAAATATTTTCAAGGGGGAGGAGATTTTCCACAAGAAAAGGTTGTTTTCATGTTTGGGATTCAGGAAAGCATCCAACGGAGTGGAAGCAGCATGAAGGAAGAGCCGCTGGGCAGCGGCATGAACGCGGTGCGGACGTGGATGCAGGGCGCCGGGGTGCTGGACGCCAACACGGCGGCGCAGAGGTGGGTACCGCTCGGGGACCGCGGCCGGGGAGGCGAGTCGCCGGCAGAGGATCCGGGAGGCGGCGGCGCAGGCTAGCGCCGCGGGGCCTGGCCGCGATCATCCGTCCGCCACTCCGCTCTGCTCGCCTCCGGGGCTCCGCGCTCCCCGGCCGCGCTGCCGTAGTCGCCTGCGGCCGGAGGGCCCGGAGCTCCAGGCGAGGAGCCCACGCTTTGCCGGCACTCTCCCCTGCCTGGTCTGTGACTGTTTTCATTTTGTTTTAAGCCAGAAGAGGCGAGAGGCGTCTCACTAGCATGATGTTAGATATCTGTTTTATGATTGCTCTTTTTTTCCCCCCTGGCTGCCTTTCCCCCTTCCTTCCTTACTCTTTTCTATTTTCTTTTTTCCTTCCTTCTTCCTGCCTTTCTTTTCTTTCTCCTTCCTTTCTTTCCTTCGTTCTTCCTTTCCTTCCTCCTCCCTTTTTTCTTTCTTCCCTTCTTTTAAAACTTTCTCTTCTTCATTCCTTTCCTCCCTTAATCTCTTCCCTCCTTTTCTGTCTTCCTTCCTTTCTCCTTTCTTTCTTCCTCCTCCTTCATTTCCTTTTCTCTTTTCCCTTCCCTCCTTCTCTCTTCCTTCCTCCCTTTCTTCATTCTTTCCTTCTTCTTCTTTCTTCACTCCCTCTTCTTTCTCCTCCCTTTACCCCATTTTTCTCCTCTTTTCTCTCTCCATTTCACCCCAGGATCTTCTCTTATTTCTCCTATCTGGTTCTCCCTCCCTCTCTCTTAGCTTTCAGTTTTTTTCTTGGTCCACCTGGAAGAACGCAACTCCCAACTTTAATTCTGACATCTCCTAAAAGTCTCCCTCACCCCTGTCTCCACGGTCCCTTTCTAGCCCTCTCCCACGGCCAGTTTCTGGGGATGCTAGACTGTTGCCTGCAGGCATTGCCCTTGGAGATTGACCGGGAGAACTTTCTGGGACACCCTCACCACTCTTTCTGGGGACTCCAGGTCCCAAGTGAGAACTGGCCTCCCCCGCGCCCCCCCTCCACCCCGGTCACCAGCTGGGCTTGGGGGAGTGGGAGATTTGGTGGCCCCAGGCCTTATCGGACTCAGAGAGGGCGGAAGGGGAAGAAGGAAGATGACTAATTACATCATCCTCGTTTTCTCTGTGCTGCGGACAAGTGTCCCTAACACTGTTTCCATCCCTACCGGGTATAAAGATGGGGGTGGTAGGTAGTGAGAGTGAGTTGGGTAACTGGGCTTGAAGTGAAAGTGTGTGTGTATGTGTGTGACACGTGTGTGTGAGTGCGTGCGCCTGAGTTGGGCAGGTCCGGCTGTCAGTGGCCGCCGCCCTGTGCCCCTGGCGGCCCAGCCTCTAGCCCCGAGTGGGAGCGCTCAGCCCGCAGCCCTGCTCGTTACGATTTCGGAATGAGTGTGAGGATTTCTGCGGAACAGCGAAAGTTTGTCAGGACAGATCTTTAAAAAAAGCAAAACAAAACACCTCAGTTCCCTTTCCCACAGCGACCACCCCTGACAGCTCTGAGTTCCACCCTTAGATCCCTTTTCTCCACATGCTTTGTTGGGTGGGGTGACAGGGGGGTTGGAGAGTGTGGCTTCCTGAGGCTGGGCACCCGCGGCTGGCAGGGGCGCATGAGGTTTCCTGGAGGATGGTTGCAGCAGCAAGAAGCTGAGCATGTTCCCCATCTCTCCTCACCAGCCCACAGAGCTGAGACGGAAGATTCCAGGGGGTAGCGGGTACCAAATTCCCATGCCCCCTGCTTCTAAGTTGTCAATGAAACGCTTTATTCTGCGAACGCGGGTTCACCTCCGCCAGGGCCACTTTCCTTTCTCCCCACGTAACGCGCATCAGGTCGGAGTAAATGCTTACAGCATTTTACCTCCTGCGCAAAACCCAAACAGAACTTTCACAGCGCTTCTGCTAGTTCGGGAGGCGCGTCCTGTGCTCCGCGTGGAGGACAGGACACGCGACAACACGCACACTCCGTCGTCGGGTGGGCCCAGGGCGCCGGAGACGGCGTGGGGGCGCCTACTGGGCGTTGGGGGTGTAGAAGAGGCGCGTGTGTACGGGGTGACAAGGGGTCGTGAGTCCGTGTCCTGCTAAGCCGTCTAACTCTGCGTCTTTGGCCGCAGCGGGGTGGGTCTGGCCCGGGCTCACTTTGAGAAGCAACCGCCTTCCAATCTGAGGAAATCCAACTTCTTCCACTTCGTCCTGGCCCTCTACGACAGACAGGGCCAGCCCGTGGAGATCGAGAGGACAGCCTTTGTGGGGTTCGTGGAGAAGGAAAAAGTAAGTGGGCACAGCGCTACTGCCCCTCGCCCTCGGCAGGGGAGCAGGCCCAGGCGCTTCGGAAGGCGCGCTTCTCAGCCAGTGCAAAGCATCCGTAACACATTCCTGCGCGCGGTCCCCCAAGCCACTTCCCGTCCTGGGCGAACCCCGGCTCCTTGTCCATGAGGTTCTACTCCAAAAAAGTTTGCGCGGAGCCCCCAGTGCTGGAGAGAGTCGAGCCGGGCTTCGCACTCCAGAGTCAAGGGCGCCCAGGTTGAACCCGCCCTAGACCGCGCGACCAAGCGCCGCTCCTGCCTCTGCTGGCCCAGGCCCGAGCCCCCAGGGGATGGGGCTCGCCTGTACGCGTCCCACGGAATTTTCTGGAAGGGAAGAGAGACCAGTAAGGGTCGGGTTGGGGAGGGGGGCGGCAGAGGGATCACAGTTGGCCGCAATTTCTGCTGCTCTCGGGCCTGTCTGGCTCCCCGGCTAGGGGCCCAGATGGGAAAGTTGCCTCTAAGTCGGACCACGAGCTCACGCCGACCTCTCTCCTGCGTCTCTTGTGTCTTTGCGTCCTGATGCAACCCAGGAGGCCAACAGCGAAAAGACCAATAACGGGATCCACTACCGGCTGCAGCTCCTCTACAGCAACGGTGAGGCTCCCGTCGGTCCGCGCCCGCACCGCGGGGCTCCGGGTGAGGGCAGGGGGCGCGGGGAGCTCCAGGTGCAGGAGAGCCCCAGCGAAACTCAGTTGTTGTCCACCATCCTCGGTGCATACTGGCCTCACCTGTTTCGCCTGAGGCGGTTTCACCTGAGGAGTCCTTGACTGGCCCGTGAACTGCGATGTTGGGCCTGTGCTTACCTGGGGCCAGGTGTGGTTCATCGACCCTTGTTGGGCCGCTTTCCCCTCTCCGCCTTTTAAGGCCCATTCCCTCCGCTTTGCCCAGTCTCCAGGCCCAAAGTCTCTTGGGCTCAGGGGGGCTGTAGAGACCCTGTCCTTGAAGGCTCCCGGAGAGCGCGCAGAGGGGCTTCCGCCGTGGGAAGGGAGAGGAGCCAGGTGGGGGTTCAGCCCCATTCCCCGCTGCAGTGCTTGGGGGGCTGGCTTGCCAGGGCGCTAGGGCTAGGCCAGAGGCCCTTGTCTGGATCCTGGGGAAGGGGAGGGGGTCCTGGCTGTGCTTCTCTGGGACAGTTGGAATTCCCTGAGCCTTGGAGCCCCATTCTTTGTTTGTTTGTTTGTTTTCGCGCAGATCCCCTCTCACTTAACTCTCCTTCGTTCCCCTATTCCCTCCCTCGCTCCCCCAGGGATAAGGACGGAACAGGATTTCTACGTGCGCCTCATCGACTCCATGACAAAACAAGTAAGTTTCTTAATTTCGCGCCGCAGGGGTACTTTAGGGAGGCAAAATTTAGGGGAATCTAGAAGGTGGCTACTCCATAGCAGGGGGCTGGGACTCGAACTCTAAACAGCAGGGCCTACCGCGAACCCGGGCTCTCAGGGCAGGTTTCCAAGTGCTCATCCATACTTGCCCTTGAGCCCGCCGCGTGGGCAAAGTGGCTCGACGGCCCTTTCTAAGGGAAACTCAGACCTTGTGCGTTAAGACTACTGGGTGCTGAGTGCGGAGAATGTGGTCTCAACTTTCTTTGACCCGGCTGGGAAGCCTCAGGGGGCACAGAAGGTGCCCAGGGACCCTAGTATGGAGTGGGAGGAACTTGTGAAACTCAAACCACCTGGGCCTCCCTCGGGAGTGGATGAGGGCAAAGGCAGTTCCTCAGGAACGGCGAGAGGGGCACAGATGAGCCACCTCACAGCTGTTTCAAAAGGAGGTAGTAGTGGTGGTGGTCGTGTTGGAAGAGGGAGCCACAATTGTTAGAGGATATTTTGCAGAAATCTTCCTGCTTTTGCCTCCAAGTTTGGCAAGAAGCCAGGCAGCATGAGTGAGCTTGTGGTCTTAAAGGTACATAGACGGCATTTTTCTTAAGCTCCCCAGCACGCGTGAGTCAGGCAGTATACATTAAGGTTGAGTTATGGCTTAAAAGATACAATTATGAGCCCAGTCAGAAAAGAGGCCTGATGTTTTAATGAGGCACAAGAGCTTTTTTTTCTTTTTAATTTTAAGAAAAAAGTTTAGTTTCAGAATTAAGTAGCTGGTTAGGTAGTTGGAGGACTTAGAAAAAAGAAGACAGTTTTATTGGATGGGGGGCAAGGAATCAGAACAAAGAGAAAAGTTATGCATTGTGTACCAACTACCAGTTTAGTAAGAGTGTTAAAGCTGATGTGCTTGATGGTGATTTAAAAATGTTCCTTTTACAATAAGAGGGGTGATCTTTCATTGATACTGGTTTGGAAGGCTTCCGACTAGGGAATACACGCATGTGTAAAATTTGTTTTTAGGTAAGCCGTGGCTTAAACATGTTGTTCAAAATGCACATCATTCAGCTGTTGGAAGTTTTAAAATCTATCAGCAGGAAAAAAATTAATAACAGCTAATTTTAATTATTATTCTCATAGTTCATTGTGAACCAAGTAGAAAAATGAGGGTAAGAAATGTATTTTTAAAATAATAAGTATCTATTGAAATCTATTTCAAGTATTTGCCTAAAAACTCGACTTTCTTGAAGGTCAGTTTATTTCTTGACTGTTCAGGGTAAATCCACATTTATACTTTTAGTCTTGGTCTTACTTTTTTTGATTGGTTTTGATTATTATATAGGATAATTCCCTTTCAATTGGACATGTTGTATTTTGTTAATTTTTTTCCCTGCCAAGCAGAAACGCAAAGGCTTTATTTCAGTAACTTTTTTTTTTTTTACAATATCAAAACAAAAATGTCTTAAGTGGAGTTTTGTTTTAAAAATTGTCTTTGATACCCTGGATAGCCTTTCCTGCCATTCTCATCACAGCAAAGAAAAGATGGGAGGGGGAGGTGGAAGGGAAATCATGAAGTCTAACACATATTCCATATGTATTTGTTAGAATTTACTTTTTGGAAGAGAAAACATCCCCACAAACCAGTAGAGAAGGCCTGTCTGCTAGTGCAACATTGGCCACTTAAACACTAAATTACAGGCAACACTCCGAAAGGAACAATTGTGAAGAGCACAAAATAAGGACATGTTTGAAGTGATGACTTCTCTCAAAACTTTGTTTTAGACCCCCGGCACAACAAGCGCCATCAGAAATTGATTTTTCTCATTATGAACTGAACCAACTTTACACAGTTTCATATGGTGGGAGAATAATCTTTTATATTTTTATAAAGCATTTTGATGATTTTTACAAAGCAATACATCAAATATCATTTTACTAACAAAGTCATAGCAATTAAGAAAAACTACTGCTTGAGGCATTCTTTGATCTCTTGATATCATGAACTCAATTATGTGTGTGAGGGGAGGGCAGAAAAGGTACAGTTTATTTTTAATAATAGGTATGAGAAAGTCATTTGCCATCATGTGACAGCTCACTGGAAGTTAAGATTATAAATGTATGCCATTCTATATTTTGGTGGGGAGTGACCTGAAAAAAGGATTTAAAAAGAAATCTCTGAATCTAGTTTAAAAAATATCAAGAAAGATTTTTTTTTTGAGTCATACCTGTTTGCTTCCAGAATAATTGTCTACTGCCTTCTGCGTAGCTTTCACTTTGGAAGGCACTCCCTGCCCATTCTCCGGTTGCATGTTCGTTGATTATGTGCTGTAAGAGTTTGGGAAGTAGGTTAGCCTCTTGTGTACGCAGTTAACACAATAGTGTTTAAAAGGCACATCACTTTGAAGAAGCGTAACTTTCCTTAGCTGTGACATAATTGTTACAGTTTAGCCTTGATGAGTAAAACAGTGGATTCTCATTTAGCTTGAATTATTTTAAGATAATTAACTACCAAGTCTGATTAAAAACTTCTTAAATTTTTGATTTTAGTTAAATGTGCAGTGACCCCTTCCATCAGAAGTAAGTCTTGATATAAGCTCACTAATTAAATGGTTAGATCTCCCCCAAACCCCCATGAAATTCTTCTAGATAGACTCAGGATTTCGATACTTAGAATGCAGACTGGAATAATGTTAGTGATGGGGTGAGTTCTAATAACATCATACGTTTCGAAGGGAATATGAAGCTACAGTTCCAGTTTTTCCTTAGCTGCTTGTTTATTGGAACATTTTTTTCAGATCAGAGATGCAGCTTTATGTGTGTGATGTCCTATCTTTGACTCACAAGATGGGGTTAAAACTCGAAGGGGATCTTTGGCAAGCAAAATCCAAAACTAGTTGTGTGCTCCATACTTTCACAGAATGTTTCTGATATTGGGTGGAGTTAGAATCATTGAGATCAAACAGAAATGTACTCAGCCAAGATGTATTGGTATGACACAGTGTTTCACACCTTTTCAAAGTGTCTCATTATACCGTTTTGGGTAATGACTCTTAATTTTGGACTCTTCCAGAAAGATGAAGCTCTGTTAGAAATGAATGTGTAAGGATGTGAGTCCCTTTATCCCTCTATGTCTCTTATAAACCACAAAGGATATAATGATATTTTAAAAATTCATCCACCAACTAGAAAATAAGAGGCTTGCTTTTGGGAAGGGTTGTTCAAAACCAAGTTTAGCTGGACTAAAAATAGGTTGTTTTTGTGTCATTGCTGTTTTTGGTATTCCATTAGTGAGCATGCAAAAAGGCCTGTAGGATCCAGAAGTTCATGGCCGTTGCATCCAGAAACAGTATCTACTGCAGAAGCTCGGATGAACCCGGTGGGGGAGGTCTGAGGTTTAATGTGCCTCCTTTCAGATTTTCATGTAGCATTTGAAATATGATTACCTTCTGTGATTGCTTCGCCGAGTTATTTATCTGTAAATAGCCTTTAACTTACCTTCTCTCCTAACACCTTGTTTTAAAAAAGGAACATTTTTATAATTTGAAGAAAGTTACCAAATTTCGTAAAGTTATCAAAAACAGAACTCTCCTTGCCCCCAAACAAAAGGTTTTCTTTTCTTTTTCCGTTTGGAAAGGGGGAAATAATAGCCACAAAGTCCTTGCATGTATATGGATTTGAAGGTAGGTGGCATGGCGAGGGGATTCTAAAAGGTCCTAGCCCAGTGGGAGGTTCCAGGCACAATAATCATAAATGCTGTCATATTTCTCTTCCCAACTAATCTTTATATATTTGTTTTGATGTTCCCGGTACTTTAAGTTATTGATGCAAGGGCATTTTTCCCTATTGATTGTTTCATTACATCCTGCCACAGCTCCGTAGATTTGATTAACAACCCTTTCAGTTCATGGTTCTTCATTGGTAGATAAACACATTTTTCGTATATCAATAAGTTCCAAAGGAATTCACTAGGCCAGCAGAGGGGTTCTTTCATACATTTGGGGAAACAAACAAATGAAAAAAAGGACAGGGCAAGATTCTAGTCAGAAGCCATATTTCAGCAGCTTTCTCTCTCCTTCGGTAATGTCCAAAATGCAGGTGATTTAAATTTCCTTGCACATAGAGGAATGAAGAAGTTTGGAATTTTTATGCATGATCAGGACCTGTGTTTGGGAAAATGTAAACTCATCACAGTGGAAAATGTGTTGTTTGGAGTCTGGGGGTGAAAACAAAGCTGATGGTTTTGGAGAGATTGCCGGAGCCAGATGGCCTAGTACTTCCCCAGTCTGGCGGTCCAACTGCTCCCTCCTGGATAATATACAGCCATTTGTTCGGGGATATTTACGCTAGAGCTGTTTCCATGTGAATGTTTGAACAGCATTAAAAACGAACATATTAGCAGTGATGCATTTATCGAACTCGTATGACTATACCAATAGACTGTTCTTAGGCCTTTGCTTAGTTTGCTGAGAGGCAGGAAAGAGGAGGGTCTGGATGTTGGTGAATTGTTTATATAGTTGTTGAGCAAGGATAATTCGGTCTTAGTAATTAGAATATGTAAACATTTGGAATCAAACTAATGGCAATGATGGTAGCACCTACCTCGAAGCTGTGTTGTGAGAATTATATGAACTCATACATGTGAAGTGCTTAGAATACTGATGGGCATACATTAAATGCTTAATAAATTAGCTGCTTTTATTATTTGATTATTGTTATTATTAATATTGTCCCATTGGGTTGACAGAGCCAGTTGAATCTACTAATACAGGTGTAAAGGTAGTTAAACCATATGAGTGAAATATCTTTTATTACCCCTGGAAAAGGAAATATAATATGGGGTTGTTAGAATGATTCAGTTTTTATCTTGGCGTTTGAATAATATGAGGGATTTTATTTCTTTGAGACATAAAAGATGCATTCTAAAGCTAACCACTTTTGGTACACATTCTCTTTTTATTCAGGGCTGTGATGTAACTGAACAGCATACTGAATATGATATCATTCCTTTGCAACTTTCCTAAGTCAGTCCTGAAAACAGCTTGCTTAGCTCCTGAAATTACATCTTTGTAATTTGTTTAACAGTAGCCAAACTGCTAATTGAAACAAAATAATTTCTAAAATTTTATCCCACTATTATGTTGAATTGCTCTTTGACACAATTGTTTATGAAATGTCAGATTTGTAGTGTTTTCTTTGGCGCAGGTTAATTTCTATCTAGGCCTACTTCAACCTTCTGGAAATTTCTAGGATTACATTAGCCAGCACTTTTTTTTTTTTAAATGACAAGCAGTGGAACTTGGTGGACAAATGAAATGATTAATCACAGTGTGTTGATATTGTAGGTGTTCAAATTATTTTATTAGTTTCAATTCTTGGTAATTTGCTACCAAAGCCTTGCTGACAGTTTGTATTTAGGGGATACTTTACTTCTGGTTGAAGGAGGTGCATTCGTGAACTAATTTTTTTTGAAATGAACTGATAAGGTAACATGTTAGGTTTGGCCTTTTATTTTATATGTGGGAAAAAGTAACATATTTTCAAGGTTACTCTTTTGGTTTAAATGGAAAATTCGGAATTTTTGTTAGTTATAGACCTTCCTTCTTTCCTTCTTTCTTTCTTTCTTTCTTTCCTTCCTCCCTTCCTTCCTTCCTTCATTTCTCTTTCCCTCTTTCTTTTTGCCTTTCTAAATTAGTGATGACAGATCTCCTATTGTTTGATTGTAAACAAAAAAGACTAATAAAAACATTTCTAAAACCCTTTTGGATTTTGACAAACCAAAGTCAAAGTATTCTCCTTACCTTTTTTCTTTTTGCCCGGAACACAAGGAGTTAAAACTATTAGAAAAGTAAACAAAGCCATGCTTAATTCTCTGTATTTCCTTTGGCATCCTATTGAAGTGTGATCCTGGTGTATGTTCACCGAGTATTTTTTCTTTTACTGTGTGGTCTTTGTCCACAGTAAGTTGCAATTAACTTTTAAAACCCAGTGATATTTTAGAAAAGCAGGGATGAATCACACTTCACAAGATGCCTTCTAAAATTGTGGCAACCAAGGCGGATTTTCTCTATTGATTGATTTATATCTTTTTAAAGATGTGTTAATTTATAATTGGGCATTTGAAATTGATGGTATTTTATCCTCTCACGGTATACCTTCTGCATCGTTGCATAAGGATGTAAAAGTTTAATGATTCCTATTTTCTTCTTTTTTTTTTTGTTAATTATAAAACATTCTGGAAAAAGCCTCTACAATCTGAAAGTCCAGTGTAAAAATAATTGCATATTTTTTTCTGCCTAATAGAGGAGGGCATTAAGAAAAGGGAGGTTAGTATATCAGAAAAATAAATCTGCTCCTAATATGTCGTTTTGACAACTTGTTTGTCAATTTCACCAGGTTTTTAAAGTTGAGATGAAGTTAACTCTGTTTGTTCTTATGCCTTTTTTCCCTAAACATGCATTCCTGCCACTTTAATACATTTATTTGCCATTGGCAGGATTAATGTAAACATTATTTTCTACCTGATACATTGTCTTTTTTTTCTTAGCTTAAAACTTCAACTCACTTTACCATCAGTTCACTTATTTAAATAACGTATTTTCTGTGCCTTCTCTTCCCCTCCTGCCCATCTCTGTAATAGTCCTCCCATCTTTGCTCCTGATAAACACATTGATTTATTTAAACCATTGTTGTCTGTCGCTCCCAGAGCAGACTACCTTCCTTGCAGGGAGCAGACACATGATTTACTATGGAGGATGAAAATAAGCCTTCTTCTTGGTGTCCCATTGTTTGGGCCCTAAACCAGCTGTCTATTAAAATGGTTTCACTTAAAGTAGTCACTGCTGTTTATATGCTTCTGTGATCTCCCAGCTGACCCAGCCTCAATGAGCTTTACTCACACCCCACAGAGGCACATATTTAAGTTAGGAAGAAAAGTAGAAACTTTTCCCTAAGCTGATGTTCAAGCAACCCTTTCCTTTTAGGCTGAAAGTCTGGGTTTGCTGAACTGTGAACCAGTCCTGGTGTGTGTACTAAATGTAGGTGGTACAGAATTGATTGAGGTGTGGCTATCTGTTGTGTGTATAAGCTGGAGGGTGAATTTGGTGGCATTTTAAAAAGTCTTATTGTTGACACTCTGCCTTAGAGATATTCAGCAAAATGAATTTGTCATGGTTTTCTATATTGGATCTCATTAGACTCCTGGCCCATAACTTTTACTTGATATTGTGTGTGTGTGTTTCAACAAGCCGTTTTAGTAACAAAAACTGCTTTCGGTGAGGTTGAAGGTGAATCTGTCTTTGAGTTCCATCCCATAGCTAACTAACCCTGTTACGCTGAGGTTCCAGTTGACTCTATTCAAAGAATTTTAGTTTTACATGTAGGACAGTGAAAAGGCTCCTTGTTTCACTTGCTTTTATTTCAGAAGTCACAAAAGCAGCAAGTACCTCTTTCTCTGTGTTTAGGTGCAGAAAAATATTGTTCTGTTGAGGCCCCAAGGAAAGGGGCAGCAGCAGAAACTTCATGCTTCATTTCTTCCCAGAGTTCCTAACTATTTCTGAGCAATTCCAAACTCATGCTTTCATTTTTCTATGCTTGATTTCGAGAGAGAGTCTCCATTTTGACTCTGTTGCCAGAGGCTAAGTGGCAGTTTGGCATTTGGTAGAGAGATGTATTACGGAGGCCCTGGGCCTTCAGCAAATGATGTTCTGTCACCGCAGACAAAAACATGGGATTCCTGGGAGTTCAGGGATTATTGACTGTTTGCGGTGTCACATGCGTTTTTGCAGCGTATCTTTAATTGAATATTATCATGGGCCCACTGATTTTAATGGAATTGGCAGCCTCGGTAAAAATAATACATGTCATCTAGAAATAATCAAAACAAGGTCTGAGGTAACTGATACTCCCTCCTCCCCAAAAGAACCAAACTTTTTTTTTTTTTAAACAGGTGGGAAAACCCCGCACCAATACCTGTGAATTCATTGTATTTACCAAGTAATTTATATTAGTTAGCATGACAAAAAACTAAAGTTGAAACAGAGTTTATCAGGAACATTAAGAGAACATATGAAACACAGTGATAATAGGATTTTACAGAAATGAGTTATTAGAATTTTTTAGCACTGTGGATGAGATCTAATCAGTTATTTACAGTGTTGCTTTGGCTTTCTAGCGGTGATTGCAGTAAATAAAGCAGGCAGATAGAATTTTTTGGTTTTCAAAATGCTTTCCACTAACTTTATGCATTTTTCTTGAGTAAAGCAACTTCTTGAGTATTTGAAAAGGTTTTTATTTTTTAACAATACTGGAAAGAATCATCAAAATGCATGCCATAACTAGAGGATGAAAATTTGAGGGATAATGTAATATTAACATAATCTAGACGATCTCCCCAAAAGACAGTTGTGAATTACACAAGGTGTGGGGGTCTGGCTGGTGATCTCTGGGGGAGGACAGGCACCACCTTCACCAAATAGTCAGCGGTCACTGCCAGGAGGGGACCTCGTTGACAGCGAGATTTGATCCTCTGAGGACTCGGCACCACGTCTGTGGTGTTCTGGCCCTGAACTCTGTAACTTTAAGTCTGAGGAAACTTCAGACAAACCCAAATGGAGGATGTTCTACAAAAGGACTGACTTGTGTTCTTCAACAGTGTCGATGTCATGAAACACAAAGACTCAGGAATATTCTACATTGGAGACATAACAACTGAATGCAGTAATTCATATTGGGATTTTTTTTTTTTTTTTTTTGCTATAAGGATGTTGTTGGGTAATTTGTGAATCTCAGCAAGATTAGGTTGTAGTATCTGTTAATTTTCTGATTCAGATATAATGGCTATATAAGAGAACTTGTTTTAAGGAAGTACATGCTGAAGTATGTAGGGTGTGTCTGTAATTTACTAAATGGTTCAGAAAAAAATAGAGAAAAGTAAAAAAGCAAATTTAGTAAAATGTGAACATTGGAGGAATCTGCATAAAGAATATCTTGGAATTCTTATGTTGCTGAGACTTTTCTGTAAGTCTAAAATTATGCCAGAGTAAAATTTTAAAATAATAGGCTAACCATAAAAAATCGTTTTGATGGGCCAATGGTAGGGAACTGTTTCCTTGTTAAGCAGGTACTTTTTGTCATTTTTTAATTTGTTACTGTTTTTGTTTTGTGTGGAGTTAGATACCTTAACCAGAGCCTGGCCAGGGGTCTCCACACACGGTGTTTTAAGCTTTCCCCATTACTTACAGGTTCCAAAAGTCCAAGATTCATAAATAAAACATATTAGAGCCAACGACAAGTTACTGTAGCATCCATATGTACTAAATAAAGATAGTCTCTGGTTACTGTAAGTAGTTTTATCACCCAGCAGTTGAGGGTTGTGTGACTGTGTGAAAGTAATTTTATTAACAATTTGAAGCCGTGTTATATTAGTATCATGCAGTGATGCAGTGTTAAGTTAGTTAAAATGTATCCCAATGCAGAGCACTGCTCTACCAATAGCTGTGAGTTTTCCTTTGGCTCAGGTATTAACATGTAGGTCTTCCAGGAAGCTGAGGTCTCAGGGAAACTTCCTGGTGATCTTAAGCAAAATGTTTGTACACACATTACTAAAAACAGACAGAAACATCCTGGTTGGTGAGGTGGGTTGGGTCTCCACATTTGGAGAATCAGATGTAATTCTTCTTAGTTCAGGGAGATGACTGTATTTCTTAAGCCCACACGGATGCTGGCAAGCACTGCTGTCAGGGTGGGCGTACACCCTGGAGAACACAGGTTCCCAGCCTGCTGGTGGGAAGAAGGGTTTTCCCTGGTTGATGAATCATCTCAGAGGAGACAGTGAGCGAACAGACTCATTGATCATACCTCCACTTGTTTCCGGCCACTCACCTCGAGAACCTACAAGTTGGGGCTGGAAGTAGTAAGTGAGGTGGCAAATACATACAGATCTGTGTACTTTTCTGTATTTTACATCGGTAGTACCCCAATAAACCTGCTGGGTTTTCCTCCCGCCACTGATGAGGTTTATTTTTATTTTAACTTGAGAGGACAGACCCCCACCTCACACACCAATGCAAAGATGAGTGTCATCATAAGGTGGCGGACAGGCCAGGGGCACATGCCCCTTCCACTCCCTTTGGGTTGATCTTTACCAAAGTATCAGCCCAGGAGGCTTTAGGCTCCTGAAAGCTACTTCACCCGCAGCAGGCGGGGAGTGCTCAAGAACTCGATTTTGATAGTTTGTTCTCTGCCACTTGACTCTGTTCTCAGCTCCAATCCTGCCTTTGTTTACAGGCCATAGTGTATGAAGGCCAAGACAAGAACCCGGAAATGTGCCGAGTCTTGCTCACACATGAGATCATGTGCAGGTAAGAAATACCTTATTCTCTCCCTTTAATTAGCAAAGAGAAGACGGATTTGTATTCCAAATGTAGGTGAACTCAGGTTTATTTTGGGGTACACATTTATCTTCTATGAGACAACCTAAAAAGAACTGTTAGATCTAAGTATTTTGTACTAAATTGTCAGGCATCAGAGTGGTTCTCAATTATTTATTAGATTTCATCCTGTAAGACATACATTTCCATTTTGATATCACACTGTTAATGGGCACAAAGCAGAAGCCTCCCCGTCTTCCTTTCAATCGAATAAAACACAATGTAACCCTTTTAGTGTTAATATATGCACTCAACCGCATTGCCAGTGAAGTAAGAGTTCTATTGATGTCAGCAGAAGCCTCTGTTTGCTAAGACTTAAGGTATAGTTCCCCTTTTTAATTCTCCCACTTAAAAATATGACGCTCAGACATAGGCAGCGTTTCTCTTTAAACTGAGTGTGGATTTTCTTTTCCTTTCCCCCTCGACTCTGATCTCTTAATCTTAGTTACCCTGTCTATCACTATGACGACATAACTAATACTTCTCAGGAGTAGTGAGCTATTGGAAGGACAGCAAAGATGAGTCCTTGAAAGGTATAAAACTGCGTGTCATCCACAAATGAGTGTCTTTATTTTTGCATGGTATCAGACTGAAGCTGCATTTGAAAATAGGCGTGTGGCCTGCGGGGCACATTCGGTTCCATGGTCCCCCCCCCGCCCAAGGCCTCCACGTGGGGAGAGTAGACCAGAGAGCACCTTTGAACTTACACTTTAGAATTCTTATTCTTTGTACGATAACATGGGTACTTTGCTCCCGATATATTCTGAGTAATTGGATCAAGCATGAAGATGCCACTATGTGTCAGAGAAAGGCTACTAATTGCTTTGTTAGCCATGCCGGCTTTCCCTGGCACAAAGCAGGCCGGGTGCCTGACTGTGAAGCCCTGACCTAAGCAGTTAGGACTTCAGTATGGGCGGGTTTTATTTGTGGCTCGTGGACTTGTGGGGAAATCAGTCTTAAAACTCTACAGGTGGAAGCAAATTAGAACGGGCATAATGTGTTCCCTGACCGAAATCTCAAATATGAACTTCTTTATCTAGAATTATGTATGTATCTAAACATTTTCTTTTAAAAAAAACATACTTATAATATATTATTCTAAAATATACAGGAGTTTCACAACTTTTTGCTTCGGTGATTTGTAAAACTTGTTAATTATTCCAAAAACCGTTTCCTTTTCTGTAACTTTAAGGCAGCAGCAAAATCCAAAAATATGGTCATAGATTTCTTAGAAGATTAGGCAAAAATTAGTGTTGTACTGTATACAATCATACAATTGCAGCTGATTTTCACTTTTTAGAATTAAAGGAATAAAAAAATTTGAAAAGCATTAAAACATGACATCCGTTGTATGAGTATTTTTCAGGCTATTGTAGATTCCCACAATTAGCGTGTCATTAAAATGAATTTTCAGTGTTCTGTTGCCTGTGATTCTAGCAAAACAGGAGACAGGAAGATGGATCTCAACCAACAGGCCAACTAATATCTGTATATTATAGGTTAGCAGCTCATATCTGTACATGTGGACTCTGCTGGAAATAATTCTCTTCTTGAAATCCTTAAAGATATATTACGCCTTTCACACACAAGCCTACCCTCTATTAATGCAGTTTATATTTTTCTTGTTCTTAAAATTCATTGGTCCAAAGTACTTTATTATGCTGGTTGCTGTGCTTTACTGCTGATGTTCTCTCTATTTTTCAGAAACATAAAAATAGCAAAAATAAAATTCTCAAGCCACTGAAGGCAAATGATGCTGTTTGTACTGCATGGCCGAGAGGGAAAAGCCATATTCAAAATGTCATCCTGTTAATGTTACAGATTCCGGTTTCCCGGCTGCCTATAGATGTGGAAGGGGTACTGTTTGTTTACCAGGCCACCGTGACCCTATTACACAACCTGTCATCTATTGTGTGGCTAACAGTCTTTTAAATTGCAAATCTGATACTCTTTAGGGGGCTTGAGGAAAAAAAAATCTCACTTTCCACATCATCCTATTTCTCTTGATTTCTTGCCTGTTGTAAGTGGAAGTTGGGATGTGCTGAATTTGCACCAGGGGTGCAAATGCAGGCTCAATTATAAGCATAAAATTAGAGTCTGTTCACCATTAATCAGCCTGGCTAATTGCTATGCACCACCATTAGCCATATGGTGTGAAAGACAGCTTGCTCTCCCCAAGATGAAATTTCTTCATTGCAGACATGAAATAGTGAGGGCCCTGGATTTTAAAATAGCATGTTTTAGATATTTAATTTCTAAACAACTTTCTGCTGTGCTTTCTATCAAGGCTAACAGCACAATAAAACTTTGCGTTTATGTCACAAAAGCTGTATATTTATAGTACGTTGGAGTGATAGTAAAGGAGACACAGAATTTACATCGACAGGAAAGGGCTTGGGATGATTCTGTTTTGTTGCAGGGAAAGGAGGAAAAAAGTGAAAAAAAAAAAAAGGAAGAAAGAAAGGAAAGGAAAGGAACGAAGAAAGTTGTGTCTCAGGTGGTTGCAAATTTAAGAAATCCGTTTTGTTCTGTTGTGAGGATCACCCCCTGGCAGGAGCTGACTAAAGGACTCGGATTATAATTATTGCCACTCTTTGAGGCAAAACCTCTGACTTAATGGCATAGAGCTTTCTGTGGAATTCTGGGAGAGTATCTACATTGTTGGGAAATTGGAATCTATCATTACATTTTGCTAATACCTGGAGGCTAAGGTCTTAAAATAATATGGCCCCATGAAGGATTTTTTTTAAAAAAGCTAGAGTCCATGAGGGAATGGATTATAAGTGCGTCGCAACATCCTGTATTTAAATGAGAACGGAAAATAGGAACTATGCTGGGTAGATGGGCCCGGTTTCCAGCCTCCTGGGCAGGCTGAAGCAGATTTCTCTCTTCCCAGTGCATGGGACAGTTTTGGGGGGTGGGCGCTCTGTTGGGGAGAGCAGTCTTTTTCCACTGTCTGTGTCCCGTTTCTGGTGGGGCATGAGTTGGTTCTCAGGGTTAGCCTCTTCCTCCATCTGGCCTCTTCTTCCTTCCTCTTTTGCTGGCTTATTCTGATTTTGTCCTTAGGTTGCCACTTCAGCATGCTTGTTGCAGGAGCGCATCCCTGGCCCTTGTCTTCAGCTACAGCCCCTTGGTAGACATTCCCCTCCTATCCGGTGCTTTTCCTTCACAGCCCTCACTCAGCACGTTGTAACTGTGGGTCCACAGTCCGTCTTCCTGGCTATGGCAGGGAGGGTACTCAGTATTCTTCTGTGCCTCAGGTGTTCCATGTGTAAAAGGGGGTAACCACCTATTATCTCATAGGTGGTTGTTAAGATTAAATGCTCTAATCCCCATAAATGTTTATCATGGTGCCTGACGCATAGAAAGTTCTGAATGTCTATTGTTATTATTTATAGTAGTAGCAGTAGTATTAGTATTAGTATTAATATTAAGAGATGCAGAAGTAGTAGAAGCCGTAGCAGTAATACCCAGCGTCTAGCTAGGTAGCTGGCACACAGTTGTTCAGAGGGAAAGGCTGAAGAGGGAACATCGAAAGGAAGTGAAGTGTCTACAAAAGCATTTATGTACTTCGTTCATCCTAGGTGTGGTGCTTCAGGATGTTTTCATTCTTTTTTTTTAAGATTTTATTTATTTATTTTTAGAGGGGAAGGGAGGGAGACAGAGAGGGAGAGAAACAGCAATGTGCGGTTGCCTCTCACACGGCCCTCACTGGGGACCCGGCCCGCAACCCAGGCATGTGCCCCGACTGGGAATCGAACCGGGACCGCCTGGTTCCCAGCCCGCGCTCAATCCACTGAGCTACACCAGCCAGGCAGGATGTTTTCATTCTTTAAGCACCTCCTGTGTGCACAGCACTGTGGGATGCTGAGCCAGAAAGGACTGAGTCCTGCAGTGGGAGAGCCATGTGGGCCGATAACTGGACTGCACTGCAGAAAGGTCCACTGTGAGGACACCCGAGGCAAAGGACTGTGGCCGTTCAGAGAAGGCAGGACATACTTGCAGGCAGGGAGCAGCCACAGGAATGAGGGGGAGGAGGAGATAGGACAGGGATTTTAGAGGATGCATGAAGAAGTGTCTAGGCCCATTTTTTTGGTGGTCCAGGTAGGAGTTCTCTGTGGAGAGGTCGCCAGGTGAGTGGACCCGTGGTCTGGAGCTGGGAGGAGAGTCAGGGTGAAAACTAACCAACTTCAGAGGTCTCTTCCCAAAGGTGAGAGGGGAAGCTATGGACCTACAAGGGATCAACAAGGGCGGAGAGGAGAGAGAGAGGAGCCGTAGGATACATTCGTGGGGCATCATCACAGGTAGCAAGGAGGGGCGCTGTGCTCAAGAATTTGGGGAAAGCAGCTTGAACAGAGGGGGTGTAGAAATAAGAGGAGGGTGTTTCCAAGATGGGGAGCCATCCCTGCATGGGCTTTGGAGCTGCAGATGGACATGAAGCCTGAGAAAAGCTGCGAAAGGCCCCTGGTGAGTGAAGCCAGTTTTTATGGGGGTGGCGAGAAGTGAGGGGGACTCTGGCAAGGAGAAAGTTAGCCAACAAAGAAACTCACTAAAAAAAAAAAAGGAGCAAATCTTTATCTTATTTAAGAGAACGGGAAGCCTTGACAGTGTATGTAAACTGAGGGAAAGAATGGACTTTGTCCTACAACTATTAATCAGGCTGTTCAGTTAATTCCCATATCTCATTCTCCAGCCCCTTTGGTTCGATACATAAGATATTTTGCCTTTTTTACTGTAAAGCTTAGAGATTGATACGATGTTTTTCTCTGGTTGAGAGAGCCTATACTTACAGAAAAAAGTTGCACGTTCCTAAGGTGAGGATGTGCAGGTCCCACGACTAGGAAACATCTAACTGTTTCTTGCCCTGATTGATGGGGCTGCGTGTCAGCTCACTGGAGATACGCCACCTGTGTCAAGCAGCTAAGGTAGAGACGTATACGTCTGCCTTTCCCTGGGTGTGCAGAATTGTCCAGGCAATGCACGAGCCTGCTGGGGAAAAGGCTGCTGCTTTGAGTCTGCAATGTACTTTCGGCCTCAGGGGCTGCATACCCGCTCAGGTGATGGGCCCCGAAGATCTCCTTTGGGTTGTAGGTTGAGAAGGGACGTGAAATAGTGGGAGTCCTGCCTGTGACTGACAAAGCAAATTAGGAAACTCTAAAGCCCTCGTAGATATCTGCGTTAGGGAGCCAGTACCAGGCCTGTGCCTGGCACAGTGCCTGACTTGCAAGTAGGAGCCTAAGAAACACCTTTTTGAATAGATGAAGACCCATCAATCACTCAGTAATGAGGGCATAATTATCACTGTGAGTTCTTTCATTACCACCGTAACTTTTCCTTTGCAATGCTGTTGCATCTGTTGCCCCATGTACGGTATTGTTTCCTTCTAAGCCTTCTTCTGTCTTAAACGTAAGTGAATCTTTTTTTTGTTTTGTTTTGTTTTTTTTCAGCCGTCCTTCTTGGTTAAGGCCCACCTGTAAGGTGGAGGTTGGTGCCCACCTTTCTGGGTCCTTCTGAGTTCAGCAGAAGAAACTAGGGGAAGTCCGCTCAGAGCACAGGGGACTCTTGTGGGCAGGAAACACTGTCACAGGAAGAAGGGCAGGCCTTTGCTCTGCCTGGTGCTGGGGTTGGAACTAGGGAGCTCCAGGGGCTAGAGGTCAGCTCAGGATAAGGCAAGACCTTCCTCCCACAGACAGTTGATTTTTAAATTTTTCAATAGGAAAGTCATAATGCAGTATAAAGCAGAAGACTGAAGATTATTTCAGTAAAATATGTACCCTCCATTCTTCCCCATTCTTATCCCACTCCCTATAGGTTATGGCTTTGAAGTTTCTATTCATTTATTCAAAAAATATTTTTTGAGTTCCTGAAGTGTGCCAGGCTCTGTTCCAGTTGCTGGGGATATGAAAGTGGAGAAAAGATCCGAGATCCTGTCCTCATGGGGTTTCTGTTCTAGGGTGAGAGTCAGACAATAGAGGAGACGACCAACAGGTGTCAAATACAAGGTGGTGAGTGCTGGGAAGAAGAACGAAGCAGAATAAGGGGCTAAAGAGGTCTAGGGGGTCAGGGCAGGCCTTTCTAAGGCAGTGACTCTGTTCAGGGACCTGCGTGAAGTGAAGGTGTGAACCGTGCTAGTGCCAAATCCTCTTTTCCTCCCTCCCTCTCTCTCGTGTTTTCCTCCCTCCCTCTCTCTCACGTTTTCCTCCCTCCCTCTCTCTCGTGTTTTCCTCCCTCCCTCTCTCTCACGTTTTCCTCCCTCCCTCTCTCTCCTGTTTTCCTCCCTCCCTCTCTCTCCTGTTTTCCTCCAGAAGCAGGACCATACCATACATACTGTTCTGCAGCTTGGTTTCCTTAATTCATCATCAAATGTAGTCTTCTTTTCATGATAGTGTGTAAAGACCCACCTTCATTCTTTTTAAAAAAATGTTTTATTTTAATCCTCACCCGAGGACATTTTTTCCATTGTTTTTAGAGAGAGCAGAGAGGAGAGAGGGGTGGGGAGAGGTGGAGGGAGGCAGGGGACAGGGGTAGGGGCAGTGAGGGGAGAGAGAGGGAGAGAGGGAGAGAGGGAGAAAGAGAGAGAAAGAGAAAGAAAGAAACATTGGTTGCTTTTGCATACATGCCCGGACTGGGGACATTGAATCCACGCCTACAGCCCAGGTATGTGCTCTGACCAGGAATAGAACCCACAACCTTTTGGTTTTAGGGACAGTGATGCAACCAACTGAACCACACTGGCCAGGGCTCACCGTCATTCCTTTTTAATGCTGCACAGAATTCCACATACACATGTACATGTACACATGGTATACATGTATACACACACACTTATGGTTAAAGTGGGTTCGTACCATAGACACTATGTTGTCATCACCCAGGTGCAGAGCAGAGCCCAGGATTCCCGTTTTGGGAATCCTGAGATGCAGTGACATGACCGAGAGACAGGAACCTGTTGGGCTATTTTCCACCCTCTGAATAGAGTTTTTTAAATAAGTGTTAAGTGACCTCCAGCAGCCCCCTCATTCCTTCATTCCCTCATTTTATTCCTATTCTGTCCTTCCTGCTGCACTTCTGTTCAAATCTGCCTGTTCCCTCGGGTCCCTCGGGGCACAACACGGAGGGGTGGTTCTCATTTATGCTATTTTTCAATTCCTCTGGCTTCTCTAACAGGCATTTTTTATTTTAAGGAGATGGGACAGTGCTTAAGTCAAAGGACATGTCACTGGCTGAGTGTGGCACTGGCATGTGGGGGGTGGTTTGGTGTATGTGGTGGTGTGGCTGGTGGGGATGGGGGAGGTGGCCGGAAGAGGTCCTTCCTCCCGTCAGCAGTGCCTGCCTATAGGGGCAGCCTGGCTTGCTTTCTTTATCACCTATTTTCTTGGATTGTATACCCCTCTCAGTGCATTATATTCATTTATGAAATTAATCGATCCATCAGTCCAATATTTGAGCTTAATTAATAAATAGAACAGAGAACTGTTCTAGTCTAGGTCTTATGCTACTCCCTAGGTAAACAAAACAGACAGTTTCTTCTTTAATGAAGGACATGAGTTAATGAGGGAGGGGTGTGGAAGGAGAAAGGCAGCAACCAAAAATACACAAACATATATGTAAGAATGCAGTTTGCATTGTGTTAGGGGCCCTGAAAGGAAAAACCGCGAAAATGTGAACTTGGACTAAGGGTCAGTGTCAGGGCCAGCCTCTCAGAGGAAAGAGCACAGAGGCTGAGGTTTGAAGGGGTTCAGGGGCTGACTGGCTAGGGAGGGGTCAGAGGACAGGGAAGAGGAGGAGCAGAGCAGGTCAGGGGGCCTTCCCTGGTCTGAGCGTGGGGTCAGAGTGAGCTTGCACATCAGAGAGATTGAACTTGGCCAGCGAGGCTGCAGCTTAGCAAGTTGGAGGAGAGCGACCGGAGGTTGGGAGGTGGTCTGGCATCATGTCACGCCATAGATTTATTCTAAGTGCTGTGGGAAGGCATTAAAAGGTCTTGGGCAGTGAGGTGATACAGTCCCATTGACGTTTGGTAAAGGTCACTCATGCTGTCGCAGGGAGACCAGGTGAGAGGCCGCTGGAGGAGTCCAAGGAGAAATCAAAGTGCTCGGACCAGGGTGGTGGCAATGGGGAGGGAGAGAATCAGATACGCTTGAGACATAGGTTCTATCCCATAGTTATCATCACGCAAGTTGGAAGAGTCCCTGGTGGGCATTTAGTCTGGGCAGGACCTTGGCGAGGGTATGTGGCCCCTGGGGCCTTCAGTGGTCACTGCTGCTTTGAAATGGAAAGAAAAAAAAAAGGCAAACAGATAAGAGACATAGGCCATCTAGTTCATGGTTATCTCCCTGGGTAAATGTGGCCTTGGTCCCTGTCGATGGGCTGTTCTTGGAGACTTGCTGCCTCTGCAGAGCACAGGACACCCTGCTCAGATGTGGGGGAGCATGCTGGAGGGGGCCAGGAGCAGGTAGAATCTGGGAGAGAAAATGATGCTGAACGCTTAGTAGGGCCAGCCTTGAGGCCTGGCTTTGCACCCTTATTGCATTGCATCTGCGCCCCCTCGCTTAGAGGTGGGTACAGCAATTGCTCCATTTCACAAACGAGGAAACTGAGACCCTGTGAGCGAGAGCACGTTGCTCGGGGTGTCACAGGCAGCTCTGTCCTGTTCCAGAGCCAGTGTTCTCCACCGCTGTGCTCTTCTGCCCTTGAAATGTAGAGGCTCAGAGTTCAGGGATGATGAGTTGAGTTTTTAAATTATTTTTTGCACGCATCCCCACCACTGTACTTCTCATTTCTTGGTCCTTCATGTGTCTCTAATGCATTGGGGTACCGTGGGCTTTCTATCTCCAGAGTACTGGTGCAGCAGAACTCAGGCCTAGAGGAAATAGTTCCCTCTTAATCAGAAAGACAAAGGCAAAGGCTATAGGTGGTGGGGTGGTTCTTAGCTGGGGTTTTGAAAAAAGGAGATACAATTCTTGCTATTGCTTTCTGTACATATGAGAGACACACAGAATTAGCACCAAATTTGGAAGCCGATTCTCTTCTCAGGGATATAGTTACAGCCAGAAAACAGACTTCCCAACTTTGGTGAAAGACTCCCTGTGCAGAAGTATTATTTCTGGGTCCTGCAAGTGAAGTTCAATGTTTGGTTCTCTCCAGCAGCTCTAAATTTAGGCTCTGTGATTCACTAAGTCCAGTGTGTGTGTGTGTTCACACACGTGAGTCTGTGTAAGGAAGAGAGAGGAAAGCGCATATTATTTGTGGTGCATGGTAATGCACAACACTTGGATAACTTCTTTTCCTCCTTGGCTGGTCAAATATGTGCTTTTATAGTGTGTCCTGGGTGTCGCCTGCCCACTGGACACATGCTTTATTTGCAAACAAGGCTCAGATGGCTAGGCTTCCACTGGCCATGGGTAATTTTCAAAAAACCATAATTTTTTTTAGTTTTTAGAAGCATCTCAGTTAAAAAAAAACAACAATAAACATCTGACAGCCCTCAGGTCACAGCTGGGGTGGGATTTGGATAGTGGGTTCTTTTCTTGTCCATGGCTGCGTTTTCTGACCTAATAAAGAGTGCCCACGGTCAGGGCTGCCCGGCCTTAGATCAACTGTCCATGGTGCTTCCAGAAAACTTAAGTGGTGGCCAGCTGAGGGCACGAAAGCCAGAGGACAAGCCCATCTCCATCTCCTTTTAGCTTGTTTCCTGTTTGTCTTAATTATTGTGCTGTACTTCTGTTCTCGTGAAGATGGTTCAAAAGCGAACACTTACAGCTTTATTTTAGAAAGCCTGTGGTTGAAGAAAATGTCTCCCATACAAAAGAAAGGAGAAGAAAAAGGAATCCATTTAACACAAAATGACTGGAGGGGGAGAAATCACTCATCCCTCATTATTGACGCGTTCCACACAATTAGTGTGATCTTGAGGGAAGAACGTTTGAGCCACCCACAACCCTGCACATTCTCATTGGGTAGATGTAATGATAATGCATTTCACAGTGAACTCTTCAATACCGCGGGCAGTGATGGGGAGACCCCATCTTGGGGCTGTCAGTCCTGGCTCCCGGAGAGTCCCTTTGCCTCCCTCCTTCTTTGTGCAGGGGGAGGTTAAGCCTGGCCATTAACCCATAGGTAACCCAAACAGAATTTTCTGTCCCAGGGATCCGTTGATTGCCAGGTATGGCTTTGTGGTAATTCTAGCATTTGCAACCCAGCAATTTGAACCTTCTGTCTGCCTAAATGATGATTTTACATTGTAATGGTTGTACTAAATCCTTTTGCTTTTGCTCCATAGCCGCTGTTGTGACAAGAAAAGCTGTGGCAACCGAAATGAGACTCCCTCAGATCCAGTGATAATTGACAGGTAGGGACCACTCTACTTTCACTGGGTTCTGATTCCTCATTATAATGAAACACCTGCCTCGTGTCGCTCATGGGTGAGGGTTGGAAATGCATGCGGCCGAAATCTGCCTGTTGGTCATGACCTGATCTGCGCCGAGCTTTTGCGATTCCTGGGAAAGCCATGTGGGATGTTCTTCGGAGGCCTGTTTTCTTGGATTGTTCTGGTTTCGTGTCTGATTCATGCTCCTAAAGGAATATTTTTTTTTCTTTCCTGACTTTCTGTGGCTCAGTCCTCATGCTGTGCCAGGAAGCTTCAGAAATAAAATAATAGTTTGTGATTTATGAAATGTGGTTGGGTGCTTATAAATATTTAACTTTTATTTGAAAAATGTTTGAATCATTATCACTTTTAGCTACAGTAGTTCTGTTGGATGTAATCCATCTACATTTTAAGGTTTTATTTATGCATAAAAGCAGTTTTAAAGAGATCTGTGAACCAAGATTTTCTACTGTTATTTCCTGGGTTTGATTGTAGCTCATACTGTATTGTAAGTTGATTAATTTATCCTGCCTGTCTTAATTATCGTGTTTTTAAACAGATCCATATTACTAATCTGACATGACCAAGTAAATCACTGTGGAACGATAAATCTGTTTTAGTTGTTCACTGCAATTTCAAGTCAGTGTGTGCTCATATTATGCAAACTCGCATTCCAAATATTCCTTTTACATTTTAATTATTGAAAGTCATTGTATGGGAACATGTATGATAAAACATTTGTTCTATGGCATTGAGAATTAAATGGCCTGGAAGGGTTATAGATACTGTCAGTTGTCAGCCAGGAGAAGAGCTAGCATGTTCTGCTAGCTGGAAAAAAAAGTCTTGCAAGTAAGACTGACTGATCCCTCATGGAAGAAATCTACAACTGAACAAAAGCCCCTTTTGGGGTTTGATAATATTAATTTTTGACAACTTCTCCCCAGTTACCTATTTTTCCCAATTCTTTACCTTTTAGAGATTTGCTTTATCATTTTTTGGTTAACCGAAAAGTGTTTGCTTCATTGTAATTTTTGACAAAACATTGATTGTTGATTTTGACTCCTGTGGCCCAATTTTGATTGTCAGGTAGCTTTCTAAAGCTTACAGTTCAGTGAGATATTTTAATTGAATATCTCTTACTAATATTCAGTAACAACATGCACTTTTGCCTGATAAATGTGTTACTATACTTGACTCAAAGTAAACATAGGTAAATGTTTTAATATGTAGTGAGATTGTGCACTGCCTCTAGAATTAGAATAGCTAGTTTGCGAAAGAGGGCCTGCCATTCACGCAATTTTTTTTTTTTTTTTGGCAGTGGAAGGTAAATCTTCAAATGGGATAAATAAAATAAGCATTACCATTATGCTGTTTGTTTCACTTAAATACACCTCTCCAAAATACTATTTGTTATTTTAAGCATGTTTTCCTTACTCATCCATTAAAAAGAAAGTGTTCTGATCAAAGGCCCCGCTCAAACAGTCCCCCAAACTTTGAAATAAGCGTTTTGTTCTGCTACACAGTTCCTTTTGGTTTCGATGATGATGAGAGCCTTACCTTGCCGCCCTCAATGAAAACACTTTTTTTTTTTTTTTGCTTGTGAATGGGTTAAGCTTTTAAGTTCTTCGTTTGGTTTTAAGCCGTGACTCTGATATAGAAGGTTGATATGACTGTGGTTTGAATAACATTTGATTTTGACCTGTTCCTGTGGGTTGCGATGGCATAAGAAACTTGACTCAGCAGCGCTGTAATTAGCCCGGCCGTGTTTTTGAAACAGGATTGTGTTACCTGGATTGCATTAGTGTGGCTTCTATTGTTGCCGCTTTGCATCTGTCCCAGTAGGGTACTTAAAACCTTTTCTTGGCTGGGGTAGTTCAAACAATTTAGGCAAAATAAGTATGCACTTTATACTGTTGGTGGCTTTAGAGATATTACTCATGACATTTATCCTTTTCATTTTTTTTTCCTTTTGGTTTGACAAAGTAGAAAAAACTGTGTAGCCAATGTTGGTCTCTTAAGAGAGGAGAATGTTAAAAACAGCTGAAACCCAGTGCGTCTGCACAAGTCGCAACATATGTTTATTTGCTGGCTGTTGCCGCTGTCTCCCGTGAACTGTCTTTTTAAGCAGTGGTGCCAGCTGATATGCAAAACCCCATTTAGCTATTCTTATTTGCAACTGAGTTTTCAGAATTTATTTGTCCTTCAGTCTGCCAAAGGTTTTAAAAGCTCCAGTCTTGTCTAGGCTGATATGTGAAACTTCCATTTTTAACGACGAGAGAAGAGAATAACAACAAGAAAAGAACTTACACAAGAAGGGCAAAATAGAAAAGATTTTTCAATTCCATAAAATTGCTGCAAAGGGGGGGAAAAAACAACCAAGGAAGGCAACCGTGTTTGAATTTCATAGTTTCCAATTTGATTCTGTATTACTGATTGCATAATATCTGTTTTACATGCTTAGGGTTTGATTTGTTTTCAGATTTATGGATGCGAATCCTTGCATGTTTTGTAAACATAGGTTAGGGGGCCTGCATCATTCTGTAGCAGCAGTAACTGTTTCTACACGATGCATATGATATGTAATTGCAGAGCTGAGGGGCTAGGCGCTTGCTGTGTCAGGGTTTAGCATAGTTTTAACACGCAGTTGCTTTTTGGGCACCAATCATTTTTAGCTCCCTTTGCTTGTCCTTCAGATTTTGGAAGAACACTGCTTAAAGAAAAACCAGACTTTTAGCAGTGGTTATTCAGGAAAACTATTTATAGGGTAGATAGAAGAGGCTTTCTGGTCATACGGCAGCGGTGCAGGGTAAGCTATTTCTGTGTTGAATTTTGGCTGTATTATTTGCCACCAGTGATTTGGGGACATCAGCTTGGCATAGTCTATCCAAAAAGTGGAATTAACAAAATGAGCAGGAGTATACTGTGATTTAGAAAATGGATTTCTACTTTGTTCTCTTATAATAGCATGCAGAAAGTAAGAAAAATGATCCTTTTGACAGTTGTGACAATTTGTCGAGTCACGTCCAAAAAGTTTGTTGGAAAATTCCTTCAAATGTAGGAAACGTGCACCTGGAGTTGACTGCCAGGTTATATTTCTGTCTGATGCCAAATGGCTTGATTAAGAATTGTAAAACCCAGGCTGTGCCCAATGATCCAGATATTTGGGCTGTGTAGACGTGGGAAATGTCAAATATATTATATTTAATAGCTGATGACCAGGAACTAATAACAGCAAATTTTATTATTGTTGAGGTAAAGGGCTATGTGTAGTAATTACTGTTCAAGTAAAAAGCAAAAAATGACTTGCGGTTATTGAATTAAGGTTGAGATTGATTTAACATATTCACACAGTAACTCAGATTTGAATTTAAAAGGTGCGCAATAAAATTCATGTTTAGAAATTGAATAAATTGTAGTTTTATTACCACATTGGATATCCTTGTGTCCTAACCTTTTTCCTTGGAGTTACCTTAGTTCAATAAATAAAACCTCATTAGACTATTCCCATTTCAACGAGTTTATTAAATTTTGCAGGAGTAATTAGCATAAGCTGTGCTAATTTTTCTGGAAGACTAATGAGGGAGGTTCTTAATTAGGTTTACTTTGTAAGAATCAGAAACAATGATAATGGCAAAAGTCACATAGGGTAGTCTGAATTGGGAACCCAGTTTTTCTGAATCCATAAAAAACAACAACCACCCTTCCATTTTCTATGTGGAAACTTCTCTGTACATGCCTGAACTGAATATATTAAGTGTGCAGAATGTTATTCCGTACCTAGTTAGTTAGGATTACCATCCGCTCTTGATTTGCTTCACAAAACTCTATTCTCCTACTGTTGACTCAGTGAACTCTCTTTGAGTAATGACGTGGATGCATACAGATGGTCTTACAAAACCATGTCTTTCTCCAAATTGTACTGTAGAATTCCTTCCACATAGAGCCCGAAAATTTTTTTTGCCAGGTTTGTGTCACTTATTTTCAGTAGCACAGGATAGAGAGTGACTCCATATTTATCTGTTTGTTTGGGTTTTCAGTTTAGGGTCCATATGATTGATGGAGTAGTTAGACCACTAAGTAAAGGGAAAAAATAAGAGCCCAGTCTTTTATTTCCTTGTACTGTGGATTCTGAGCTGTTAACAGCGGATTTTTAAAAATAGAAATAATTAAGGATGAAATTCTTGCTCGAGTTACCTTCTCCTGTCTCGTGTGAATTTAGATGTAGTATAACCTGCAAGTTTGGAGTTCCTCACAGCCAATGTTAAAAACATGGATTTTTAAAGCCTGTCAACTAAGATACCTCTAAAGGTTTTGAGTTTGCTTACCATAACCTTAAAAGATTTGTCTTTTCCATTTACACAAATTCTTTTATCTATATTTGAGGTGTAAGTTTGCCACATAACATAAATATAGTATACGCATATGTACACACACATGTTTCATAAGATGAGAAACTTAGCCTGTTTGCCATTGCTATTCTTCCATTTACTCAAGGGTCTCCTAAAAAGAAATAAAAGTCTATGTATGTTTTTTTTTTCAGTATTAAAAAAAATCTTCCATTTAGGTAACATTAACTTGTTTTTTTTTTAATGATTATTAACTGAAATAGAATGTTTAGGAGTAAAAATATTAGAATGCTTATTTTACCTGTTGATTTTAAATGATATATATATGTATATATAAATCATATAAATAGAAAAGCTTAACTATGCCAAGGTTGTTCAAAGAACAATTTTATTTAAGATCTATTCTTCATCCCAGAGATACAAATGCTTTGATAGGACTGTTCAGAAAAGTGCATTATTATCTTACCACCAAGCTAATTTTTTTATTAAATCGATCCCGATGTATTTATATAACATGTATGTTCGTTTGTAAAATAGTAAAACTTTAGAATTAGGATGTAATTGCGTGACGGTTTTTCAGCCAGTGAGCGAGGTGGGGTGTGTCCTAAGACCTGTATCCATCATCAGAGACCGTGAAGCATCTGAGCCCTCGGCAACCATTGACTTCCTTCTGTCTTTTACGAACAGATGTGAATTCCCCAGTTTATTAACAATTTTTCTTCTGTAAAATTAAAGTCCTCAGCTAACATGAACATAAAAACATACTTTTGTTAAAGCTGCAAAAGAGGCTTTGACAGAGTTTATTGGCTTCATTTCATTGACCTTTCAACTCTTAATATATTGGTCTTCATCCGGTTTTGGGAAGGACCAACCGCTAAGCATAAGAAGCACAGATGACTGTCTGGGACACGGAAAAACCAGAGGTGTAAATGCGTATTTTTGGAGTTCCGATAAGCCTTTATACCACCTGATTTCCTAACCTTGAATGCCAGGCTAAATAAAAGGAGGAATTCACCTTTTAAAATTGCCCCAGGCAGGATAATTGCTGTCTTCTTGGTTGGTTGCATTTTTCTAAAAGTGACAAGCCGGCGTTGACACTGAGCGTGAATTTACGGTTGTTTATTAACTCTGGTATATTTAAGCATTTGTTTTCTCAGTGGGAATTCATATGTGATTATTAGGAATGAGACTTATGTGAGAGAATATCATTCTAAATTTTATCACATATCAGATAATACCATTCTGAATATGAGATGAGCCCCGTACATTTCTCTGCAGTTTGCTGCCGTGATAGGAAGATAACAAATACAATAAGCTAATAGCAGCCTATATCCCATTTGCTATCAGCTATTCCCAAATACGCAACCAGGATACATTAACATGCATTTCAAATATGCTGACAATATATCATAATGCAAAGTACTTTTACATGGCATACTACTACTGCAGACACTTTATAATGAACAACAGTGGTTTTCCTGTAAAGGAAATAATGGCAGCAACTTCCAAGAAATATATTCAGAGAATCAGCTTTGCATATTGGTAGCTGGCCCGGGGGTGTCAGCTCGTGGTATGGGGTTTTTGCCCCTTGTCATCATAACTTTGCTTTTGTAATGGTTCTAGAAAAATACAGAAATGCAGTATGAAGTCCCCTGTGTGTCATCTAGCAACTTCACATCGTCATTTTGTGATGAAAATATATCCCTGCATTACATACGCTTTTACTTTTCTTAAAAGAAGTTGTTTCAAATGGGTAAGAACCCTTTCAACTGCAACTCTTCATTGATACACTTTTCTTGTTTCTCCCTACTGCCAGCACCTGATCAAACTCTCTCATAAAAATTGACCAGTTTTTTAAAAACTCTATTTAGAGGCCCTTGCTTATAAAGAGATGGTATTTTGGTCATTTTAAATTGTGTGAGGGACTACTTGAAATAGACAGCTAATTCTTCCCTCCCCTGCCCACAGCCCATCCCTCCCTACCCAAACTGTGTAACTGTATACTGTCCAGGACAATATAAAAGTGACCCAAATACTCCAATTGCAATCAATGAAATATGGTGAACAGTACAGGTTTGTCTTTGGTTGCTTGCTGCCTTTAAAGGTGTGGGTAGATGAAGATAAATCTCCCTCCCAAACTCTTTCTCCAGTTACAAGCCTTTGTCCAGAAAGCAAATAAAGGTTTTAACGTTACAGTACTTATTGTAATAGAATTTTAATTGCCTTAATCCTGCTGAAGTGTGAAGCTGTGTGTGTGTGTGTGTTCATGTTCACATGTTTTTCATCTGGTGGAGAATCAAGGCGAAAAAAAAATGCAAAACAACAAAATTGCATATTTCCATGGGAGGCAGGAGTCCTATATGGTAAATGAGGCAAACTTAATGAAGCCGATTCTGAGGAAGAGAATGCCATTGGCATGTGATCCGTGTAATGTATACGCCACTTTCAGTAGGGACAGAGTGGGCTTCGGAGTGCTTTGGGGATCTTTGTTTTTGAAGGTGAAGTGCTTGGTTCCTGTTCCAAACTTGTCTCCAAACCCTACTTGAAAAGACTTAACTAGACAAGCTGGCAAATTACATAGCTTGATCCCACACAATAACCTCCAAAATGGCTCTTGGTAACTGTACCGTCCCTCTAACTGTTTGAGGCACAATAGTTTGGTAATATAATAAAAGTAATAGTGTTAGCCAACACATCTTTAATAAGATATTGTCCGTGCCTTTGCCATATGCTACACAGCAGCCTCTCACTCGGTGGGCCTTTTGATTCCTCTCAATAAGATTATTTCAAATACTCTAATCCTGAATCATTGACATGAATACAAAAGCCTAGTGACATCTAATAGATGCCTCTTAGCTTTGCTTTTCCTCTTGTTCCTTTCCTTTTTCTTCTCTTTTTACCTGACAAAAAGCTTATAGACACTTGGGCTCTGTCTCTCAGTAGCAGCATGGGGGGCTCCTCATGAAATATAAAGGAGGAAAAAGGACTGACAGGGGCCCGATAAGCTACAGAGCGAAGGGCCATAGATTAAAAGTAAATGCCAGTAAATCCTACCCTGTACACTTACTTGTTCTTCTATTGTTTTCTTTAACACTTTCAGGTCCAGGGCAGGGGGAAAAAAAAAAAAAGAGAAAATGATGATCACATTGCACCTGTGCCTTTTTAAGCTAGACATGGTTACCACACATATTATATAGGGTTTTGTAAGATTTTAAAATTTTGGTTCGTATAAAAGGTTGGGTTGGTAACTTTTCTTGTGGTCAGGGTTTCCCTTACCTACCTTTCCAAAAAAACCTTGATTTGACTGAAGCTTTTTTGTGTCCTTTTTTTTTTTTAAACCTCTCTCCGAAGATCAGACAATCATGCTACTTGTAATCTGTTATTGCTCAATAAACTATTGGGATTTCCCTCTATTTGTAATATGTTTCCCATTCATTAGTATTCTGATCTGTTAGTACTATCTTAGAATATAATTTTAGTAATCTTCAATGCACTATTGATCGAAGTCCTTCACAAAATAGAAAGTTAGTTTGAAGAACCTTGGACCTCCATCAGGTTTGGTTACTCTCATATGTCCACACACATATGTACTCACACACACTACAAAGACAAAAACAAAGATGAAAATGAGAACTCTCCTTTATTTACTAGAAAGTTTTCAGAAAGTAAAGTTGGTTAAGAGTTAACCTGGTTTTCTCTAAAGCCATTGCAGTGTAGAAAATCCACGTTTCTCTGCATGATCTTGGTATTATCTTAAAGCCAGAGTCTAATCTCAGAATATCTTTGACAAATTGAGTCCTTTCTGTGCCTACAGGAGTGGGTGTGTCCCATCCTGGCCGCGTACAAATTCCCTGTGACCCTCCTCAGGCGCCTGGCCTATGAGCCCCTTAAAGCAAAATCCCTGACCTTTGTGAATTAATAGTGACTGATATCTGAATGACTCTTGCAGAGTGACAAAGCGAGTGCTCAGGAGCGCTCAGCCTGACTTTTTTCCTTCCTCAGCTGGCCTGTGAAAAAATGACTGTTTTTAGTAGTTCATACAGTCTTATTTATTTTTCTTGGTATCCACAGTTATCCTTTCTGTGTATGACTCTAAACTTGTTTACCTAAACAATTTTCTTAGTAGATCTTGCACTTAACTTTCAGGATTAAATAATAATAATGTGACATATAAATTGTACCCATTGCTGGAGCAATTTTTGAGTTCTCATGTCCTCATTTAATTTGTTGAGTGAACCACTGTGTTTCATGTGGAAAAAAAACAGGCATTCTCCTGCTTTTTCCAAGGAGAAATTTGGGAGAAGGCAGAATATTATGGAAATATTTGGGGTCCATTGGCTGAGGGGTCAAATCCCTTCACTGCTGCTCAGCAGTACCCTCTGAGTAGCCTCCGAGGGCTCAGTTTTCCCATTTGTAAAATGGGCAAAATCATTTCTATTTTGAAGAGTTGCGAGGGTTAAAATATCTAGCCCTGGGCTTGGCACATATTAGGTACTTAAAATCAGGTAGCTCTTGCAATTTGCATATAATATATTCCATGCAGATTGTTATTCTTAATGTCACGATTCCCATGGAACTTTCTTATAAGCAAAACGAACTCTCTGAAGTTTATCCTGGTAGCAAAGTCCCTTGGCCGAGGAGGCATGGTTTGCAGGGTTGAAGATATAACGGTAATTAAGACACGCGGCTCCTGCCCTCATGGAACTTCTCTTGTCTCAGAGTTGAAAGAAAAATTGGAATTGTAAGTGTAAGCAAAGAATATATTGACTTAAAAAAACAGAGGAATGCTATTTTAGTTAGGCATCATGGTGCAGAGGGATAATATCTCTGGGCTGTTAGCTCGCACTCGGTGTTACCGAACTTGGGCAAACTCATGGCTTTATTGCGCTCCTCCAAGGCAGCCTCCACAGTGGTTAAGACCACAGGCTGTGGAGTCAGACCACCTCAGACCAAATCCCAGCTCTTCCAGTGGTGACTGTAGGGCTGTGGGAAGATCATTTAACTTCCCTAAACCCAGTTTCTTCATGTTTTAAGACCAGGATAAAAGTAGAAGTTCCTACTTTATGGGGCTGTGGTGAAGAATAAGGAGATGAAGCACCAAGAACACTGAGCACAGTGCCTGGCACATAAACCACCCTCAGTAGAAGGTGGCTATTATTTTTAAATTAAGGCCTGGAATGAAGAGATCTCTAAGACTCTTCCTAGCTATGAAATGCCAATTTTAGTTCCCTCTGGTATGACTGAGGCAGGTGATAAACTCTTTAGGAGCTAGATGGTGAGCCCCAGGCGGCGTGGGTAGGTGTGTGCTGGTCACTGTTGTATCCCCAGCACATGGCACAGCGCCTTGCTCCTGTGCAAGGGGTGCTTAGGGTATGTTTTTGTGAAATGGAAGAATGAAAGAATGAATGAATTGGATCTGGTGGTCTCATCGCTCTGCATAGAGACAGGTTTGTTATAACTACACAATAAAGTGAGAAGGCACTGCCATTAAAGAATGATGAGAAACAGAAAATGCAAGATAAAATATTAAATTTGTTACACTTAAAAATGTTAATCTTCCCATGATTACCATGCAAATCCCCTCGCTGCCTAACTGTTTAATTGATCAAGTAAATCACAGAACAGACAAGTAAAGGGAAAACCCTGCCGTTGTCGTTCTCTCAAAGCACATTTTCAAGACTATGTTCTGGTAACTAGTGTGTCTATTACGTGAATTAAAAAAACACGCATACACATGCACACAGATAGCATCCTTTGCAAGCAGGCAGATTTCAGAGAGTTTGGAGAAAGCTTTATTTTTGTATGGCAACTTGGTGATCTCCTGTTAGAATATCACACGTGCAATCAGCATGAGGGTAACATATGTTTCAGCAGCGCTTTTGTTTTACATAATGTTAGAAAGAATTCATTTTTTTCTTTTAGGCAGGTATAACATTGACATAATACTCTGGTGATTGAAGGGTTAATGAATATTTTTTCTCTCTCTCTTTCTCTCTCAGTTTCTCCCCTCCGATCCCCCCTCCCCACTTCCCCCTCCCCAATCCCATCATGTGCCTGGTTGACTCTGAAAAAAGGGGCTTGAAGTTGCCCACAGGGCATCCCTTTTCCCAGCCTTCTCCAAGGCCACCTGGACAGATGGGAGCTTGCCTCCTGTCCTTAGGACACAAAATCCAATCAGGCCCTCAGTCTGCTGGTCTCTCTGACCCGGGAGAGCTGGGAAGGGGGAGGAGAAGCAGAAGCCGCTCCCATTGGATAGGCTGCATCTTTGTGGCTTAAGGGGGCTCCTGTCTCTACTCAAGGAAGGAAGTTCTCCCTCATTTTCCTGATAAGGTGTCATTCATGAGGGCAATGTGCTGAACTAATCAGGTTAATTGAGAGGCCCCAAGTCGTCCTCATGGAGTCCATCTCTTCTTCCTGTTACAGGCAGATAGTGCAGACAGACTGATCACACGTACTTTAGCTCCCCCACCAAAGCCCATGAAATCTGCAGGGGTGCAGGGCACATAGGTTCAGCTGGATGTCATTCAGGCTATTTGAGCAGGGTTCTTACTGAAGAACAGGGTAGCATGAAAACAAAAACAGTGTCTTCGGTTGTCTGATATCAGCTTTGCTTTTTCTTAATGTTAAAAGAGCCCCAGCAGTGTGGATCAGCCCAGAATGGCTGTCCGTGAAAGAATTCAGACAGATTTCTCCTTGGCTCTTTTCTTTAAGATCGAAACTTTAAAAATCTCATTGCGATGTGTCATCAGTGACAAGGAATTTCTCGGGCTCTGTTTTGATTCCTCAGCATCCACACTGGACGTGGGGGTCCAAGCCGGACACGAGGGTGCTCTGGCCCTGACTAAGGGCATCTCTGGCCTCCCCCTGGAACCCCCTCCCAGTGGAGAGGAAAACAGAGCTGGTTCAACTGAGTTCCATGAAGGGCGGGGGTTCCTCCTCCCTCTTCTGGATGCAGAATGATTTGTCATAGTTTAATTTTAAATGCTATCGTTGACTATTCTTTCTTTCGACCCCACCTCTTCCCCCCACCCTCTCTCTCTCTCTTTTTTTCCCCTTGGAAGTTCCAGGAATGACTTTAATTATCTCCACAATCAAATTCTCATTGCTGCCTCTGTGAAAGTGTGTAGTCATAGATCGCAGGGATTATTTTCTTTAGCACTTGGGGATAGAGAAACCGGTTGTTTCGAAATGAGAACCAGCTGGTTCCACAGAGCCCTATTTAATGGGGAGCCCCTTTGTACACAAACCTTCGCTCAGGTCAGTCATTACGCCAAGCCCCAAATCAGCAGTGTTTGGTCTATCACCCTTTATTAAATGTCGAGTGAGGAGTGATTTAGCTGATATGATGATGATAATAATTAAAAAAAAAAACAACAAAAAAACCACACACACCTTGCATCTTCTGTTTTGCCTCTGCCAAGCACTTGGGTTTATAAGGAGCATTTTTCAAACTTGTTCCTATGGTAATTATATCATAGACCTAGTTTACCACTGTTCTTTCCTGGATGGCTAGAGTGTGTGTGTGTGTGTGTGTGTATGTAGCTTTAACCCTCTCCAAATCCACAAAATAAAATTAAGCTCATCTTTCAACATAATCTTTTATCTGACAAGCACAGTAGATAGATGAAAAGTAGATAGCCAAGTTGTGGGTCTCATTAATAGCACCAGTTGGAGGGCAGAGATAACTACCATTATCAAACATCTTTTATGCCGTTCTGTAAAATAAGGATGAGGGTGATACACCGTATGTATTTTGCTGTCTTTCTAGCTTATAGAAATTGGTTCCATGTCACACCATGTTAATCTCCAGCAGCACCAAATTCAGTTTGAAATGAGGGTAGTACTTTCACTAGTTGACTGTACAAAATACTTCTGAAGCATGCAAAGAAGGAAAAAAAGCTTAAAAGACACACAAAACCACGGTAGATATTTAGTTATGGGAAGGGTTTGTTTTTAGAGCCTGGGTTGCATTTTTATAAGATAAATTAATTTGGGGGCTGCAACATGATTAAATCAGGGTTTGAAGGATTAAAAAAGCAGCTTCATAAAGATTTTTTAAAAATCTAATTTAACCAGATTTTGTCTTACAAGTGTGAGAGATGACTTTGCATTATTAATAAACATATATGGTTATTTTTTATTATAACATGCTTTAACATTGACCTCACATAATAAAATGATTTTAACAAAGGGTAAAAATTTAGAAATTCGTTCTCATGGTGAGTTTGATCAGGAAGCTGAGCCCTAGTATATAGGCTTTTACTTTTTTTCTTTTAAGGATTTTCTTATTGAAATATGGTTTGAGTAAAAATTTATTTTCTGTTTGTTTACCAACTACTTTGGTTATGTAATGTCTCTTTAGTTCATACTGTAATTCTATTGCATATTTCCTGTGCCTGCATTTAAAAAAATTTTGTGGGTTTTTTTAATATAAAAAAATAACTGTTATATTTCCAGTCACTCAAATTTGAACTGAATTTTACTTCCTGTTTCAAAGGTCAAGGCAGACTGACCTCAACAGCAGTGTGGAGGCTGCTGAATTATTCATATCATTGACTTTGTGTCAGCTTCCACATTTGTGGAGAGGGATGTTTTATTCATTTATCTCATTTAGGGTTCTTCTCTGCACCTGTTTCTACCATTAAGTACCCTGTAATTTGCATTTGATGCTAATTTAGTTTCATATCAGCCTGGTCCCCCCTTGTTAATTTAATTTTCTAAGACCCTTTTCATTACAGTAGAACTGTTTTCCTCTTTAAAGCAAACATCTATACAAGTAATTGTATAAACTGCCTTTTAAATAATATCTTTTAGAAGATTCCATCGTTTAATTCCTTAATTCCTATAATTAGCCATGGTTTGATTAATGTTTCAAAGGGTTAAATTAAAATGCAGAATTACTCAAATGCATACTTGAATAATTTCATATATACGGATGGCAGTGCTGCCATTTCAGTACTCTTCCTGATAATTCTCAGACCAGCGGCAATTTTCTTTATTTAGAGTGCTGTTTAGTTTACTAATAGTTGTTTCTTTCAAATCATGGGGTGCTCAACATTACTTTTGAATTGTTAGCTTTTTCTTTCATCAAATTACTGATCGGCAGTGGCTTAAACTTATTTCTGCAACATTAATAATGACATACCCAAAATAATCAGAGCAGAATTAGGTTCGATTCCTTGATATGTCATGGAAATTTGGTATAATGAATTTCAGGATACTGTGTTACATTAAATGCCTGTTCTCTTCTCTCAAGTCTTTTTCTTTCTCTCCAACGCTCAGAGGAGATTGCCTGGGAATTTCTGCTTCCCAGACATGGTGACTTTAGATGGCTTTCGTCTGTATCTTTGAGCACCCATTGCGCTTCAGTTGCTGCCTAGATGTTGTAGAAATTAGGAGTAGGGTGGTTTAAGGAGGCCTGGCTGAAATGGCGGCTGCCTTGGTAGGAGCAGCTGGGTCCCTGGAGTGTCCACCGCTGGGGGTTTTGAGGTCGTGAGAACTAGCTTCTCATCTAAGCCAGGTATGCAGCCCCCGATTGTTGAAGAAAGAACTCTGCCTCAGTCCTTTCCCTGTAACTGCCTGGAAGGTCGTTGACACAAACGGGCACGTATTCCTCATAGGCTCACTCAGGGATGGGAATTTACAACAAGGGTATGAATTACGAGGTGAAGTTCTAAGGTACACAGATATCACAGAGAAGGAAAAGTTGTGGCAGTGGCTGAGGGTTACAAAGAAATTGGACCAAGCTCTACAGTGACCCTTCTTCCCACTGGATTGGATTAGTTTTATCTGTTGTTCATATTCTCTGGGGATAGCAAATGGTGCCGGAGCGTTGGGTTTCCAGAAGGCTCTCAGACCTATTGAAACTGGAATTTGAAGGCGGCTTCTCTTGTTCTCTCAGTTATAAATGATTCCCGGAGCCACCCACAAACAACTTTGTAATTGTGGAAAAGTGAAAGGGAATCTCAATTTCTAGCAGACAACTTCATCTGTCTGGTTTCAAGACAGGGCCATGGGCGAACTGCATGTTCCCAGGGGTCCCCCTTCAGCTGGGGACTGCTCAGGTATGCCCCATCACAGCGAACCTTTAAATCCGTATGGCTTGCCTGAGCTAGCTTTGTGTTTCTGCTGATGGGCCTAAAACAAAGGGAGAGTTTTCAGGAATGGACTGTGGCATCTTTATTCATCGACAAAACATTTACTTCTCCCTTACCCCCACTTAGACTTGTCTAAACTACAAAAATATCTGTGAGCTCCAGCAGAAAAGTCTTAATGAGGTTTACTTAAACAGCCGGGGTTAAAAACAATAAGATATTTGAGGAGCTCTTAAGAATGGAGGAAAGGTTTTCCCACCCAACTCCAGCCGATGCTTGGAATTCTACTATTAGAGTCTCATCTCTTTAGCTAAGAGCCTTTGATCTTTACTAAGACATGCCTAACATTGGGAAGGCTAACACTTTTTAACTCTATCACTCATCCACCTCTTCAAGGGAATGAAATAAAGATTCTATGTGGGTTCAGCTCTTTGTAGCATACAGAGACCTGTGACCTGCTTGTTTTAGTTCCCATGACAACACAGGCAGGGGTTTTTGTACCCATTTCATGGATGCAGAGAAGCAATCGCTGAGCTCCAGGAAGCTAATAAAAAACCTGCCTAGGTCTGATGGGCAGGTTGTCTGAGGAATTTAAGTTCTTGCAGGAAGAGACCAGGTTTCCATTTGAGCTGAATGGACTCTCAGAAATTTCAGTACGGTCCCTTCATTTTACAGATGAGAAAGCTGAGCCCAAAAGACACTCGGTCACTGTGCCCAAAGATCTAATTAGCTTCTGAGCCGGGACCTTAGGCCAAGTCCCTGGCTTAGGTTCCAGTGGCTTTTCTGCCACTGTGGGCCATCTGGGTCCTCCTCTGCTCTCCATGTCACCTGTGCAAGATCAGTCTCAGGGAAAGGTGTAACTTGTATTTTCTGGATTTTGGGTTCCAAGGAAACTTGTGAGCTCCATATTCCCAACAAGGCCCAGGATGATGCCCTGCACATATATGTTCAATTGTTTTTAAGAAATTATAACATGGGGAGGAGGAAGCTATGGAGTACCTCATCATCAAATGTTAATTTATTTTTGAAAGCACACATGTTTCAATCATTTGCAACTGCTTATTCATGCTATGTCATAACACTGTGCAAAAGACAGCAGTTTTTGTTTCTCTTGGTGAGAACTACTTCATCAATAGTCATCGTCCAGCAGGAATTTTATAAAAGTCCTTTCTATTCTAGACGCCTCGTCATGAGCAGTTGTCTCTGACTATTACCTTTCTCTGGAAGGCACTGACGTTTATAAATATTGAATTTGGCATGTTTCAAAGTAAGTCCTAATTTAAAACAATTATCTTATATTTAAACCTAAACAAATGTAATCAACTGTCCTTTCCAGAAATAATAATAACGGAAACGAGGCGTTGTTGTAGAATATAATTCTGAGGAAATCATAGTGAAGGAGGGGAATGCACTGAACTTGACTCAAAACCACCTTGGTGTGCAGTGTTGACTGAGCAGGTCTGTCACCCCTTCTGGACTGCCAGGGAGGGGCAGCGCTCGGGGTGCGGTGCTGAGAGAAATTGGTGGCCGCGGGCATAGTCTCAGACTGAACTGTAGGAGAGGGATTCCAAAGGCAAGATGGCATTCAGCTGGTGAGCTGGAAGGAGGGAGGAGTAATCCTCATATTTTGTGCTTTTTCAGGACTTGGGGGGCAGAGAGGAAGCCATAGATAACTCAGCTTCTGAATTATATTCCTTTCTGGCCTTCCCACCATGATTGGGCTGATATGGGAACATTTTAGACTTTCTCTCTTGGTTCAAATATGTGACTGAATGTAGCCAAGTGTTGCCTTTCTCTCCCTTATCTACTGTCTGGTCATTTAGGGCCGAAGTCCTAGTTTAAAAAAGATAAAATTTCAAATTTATGGATTTTCTCTTTGTTTTTTTCCCTCTTCTCAGATGATCACAAACCATTCAACAAGCTGAATTTCCTTGTGCTCCCAAATAGTTTGATGTCCAAAGGCAGAAAGAATAATTTTGCTGAACCTATAACAAATTGTTTCATGCTAGAGTATGCTCTGGTTTTCCTCTCACAGAGGCAATTAGGACAGGCACCCACTGATTTCATTGACCTCAAATTGCAGAAACAAAGAAACCGGCATGTTAATTTATTCTAAATGTTCAGGAAGCATCTACGGTATGAAATAAACTGTAAGCCCCTGTCCCTGAGTGGGGACAGCCCTGCAGGTGCCAGGAGGCACTTCCAGGGCACTCAACTTACTAAGGAAATTGCCAACAGTTCGAATCTCTTTTTTCCAAATCGCCACCAATTCGATTGAGCCATTCTTCTTTCTCCTGCCATCCCCTGGCACCCTGCCTCACTCCCAACATAAGATCCGAAGTAATTCATTATACATCAGATTCAGTAGGTTAATGCCCTACTACGCTACTTTTCAATCTTCAAGTTATTGTTATCTGTGGTACGAACCCAAGTTTGAGAACAGCCTTCTGTGATGGGGGGAGCATGCTTTGGTTCTGTTCCAGGCCTGAGGAGTGAAATTGCTCACGCTGAAGTTGGATTTTTCATTTATAAAGAAAGTGAGAGGCAACCTGGTGTCTACTGCTGAACCAGGACACAAGAGACCTGGTTTTTAATGCTGTCTCTGCCGTTGTTTAGATATGTGAGCCTCGGCAAGTCTCTGAACTTCTCTGGGTTTCAGTTTTCCCATTTATAAAATAAGAGAATTGGACACTCCGGATCTTTATGGTTCCCTGTCTCTCAATGATTTTAATCCTCTATACTCCTGTAAATCTGGTCACCTCTTCTGTCTAACATCGGATAATGGCCTCTTATTAAACATTTGCTTAGGCAGCAAGTACTATATAATTAAATAGCATCCTTACAGTTAAAATTGAACAATGAGCAATATCTCAACCAGCTTTCATCCCCCCTTTATTACCCCATCCCCAGGATCAGCTGGGCAAAAAGAGGATAAGGCAGCAAGCAGAGCACACATCCCTTGCTGAGAGTACCTTAAGGCAGGGGCTATTGGATGAGGTCATTAGGTGATGTATCTTGCAAGGCTAATTGAATTGGTCTATGTAAATTTATTGGTGGCATAACTTGGGCAAGATGGAGAAGGGATGGAGTAAAAAGAAGGTGGCAGGTTTGTAAAACGTGAGGCACATGGACCAACTCATTCCTCTATGTGCCATGGCGACCCCCAAAGGCCATGGGCAGAGGCTGCCTATGTGGCCGCCAGCGCTGTCTAACCAGAGGGAGCAGCCAAACATGGACATTGGACAATACACACTGAGTTGCCCACGGAATGTGCCCATTGAATAATTATAGTGTTGGCATGTCTGCGTTGTGTCTATGTTTCTGGGGTGGGTAACTCCCTTTAAGGCCAAGTAGCTCTGAGTGTGTGTGGGATGAAACCAGACATAGACAACATGCTCTGCTAGTGCCCTGTGCTTGGGTGTGAGAGTGCAGTGTAGCTCCCTCCTCCTTAAAGAAATGAAGTGTCTCACAAAATCTCAAAAACATATTTTTCTTTTGCTCTGTGCAGAGATGAGAGGCTGAGAAACAAAACCTCGTCCAGGATAGGAACAAGACTATGTATTTTTTAAAATTGGAAATTCTCAAGTCCTCATATTGAACATTACAATGTTTTGGTAGGGCCCCCAAGGACGCAAACCTGCGGGTCCTATGGATAAAGACTTTCTGGGAATTCCAGGTACAGAAGAGGCCCTCTCAGGATTTCCTGGTTTTGGTTTGCTTTCCTTCGCTTCTTATTTTATGTCTAATAAACCTTTACTTTAAGCAGGATCAAGTGTTAAGAAAAACCAACTACAGAGCTAATGTCTAAAACATTAATTCTATAGTAATGCCCCATAAAAACCAAAAGAAATAAGACCAACTATTAAAAGAAATCCATATGTCTCTGGAATTTTTATTTAAGTTTATATTAGCGATAATGACCTTGGTTCCAGGGAATTCGGTAACGATTAATGACCAGCAAGGGGTCACTGGCCTCATGGTGCTTTGGGCCAGCAATTCCTTCCAACATGGACAACTGGTCATTTATCCCAAGGAAGTGCCCCAAGATGAGGTCCTTATCCTTTTGCCATCTGATTATAATTTAACCTCAGCTTTTAAAGGGCCCTAAGGAACAAAGATGCAGTGGGTCATGCTTTTAGTAAAGAGTTTATTTTTGCCACGCAATTCGTAATTGAGAATCATCAAGTAGAGTTGTCAACATAAAGTTAATAATTCTATTTCTTTCATTCTGGGTATGAACATTTTTTATCTGAATATCTGCTGGCTTATATTGGTATAGTATGCACCCACCTATATGATTATATTCATATTCCAGTGTCTGGGTGTGTGTGTGTGTGTGTGTAAACAATAAAATTTTGAATTATAGAAACTTCAGTCACATCAGTTTTACTTGAAGTTTGGCAACCCTCTAGTCCTATAATATATAAAATAAGAGGCGAGAGGCTGAATAAAATCAGTCTTTCTCTTGGGTAGAAAGGACTGGTGTCATGGTGACTGGCATTGGCTTTTACATGTTCCATGTTATTGTTCTAACTACTGTCGATGAAGATAATAATAATGGCTAGCATTTATTATGCTACATATTTACTAAGTATGCTGTCATTTAATCTTTACCATAACTTGATGTGGGGAGTATTATCCCCCCATTTTTTATAGATGAGGAAATGGGGCTCTGATGGGTTAAACAATTTGCCCAAGGTCACCGGAGCAACTCAGTGGTGGAGCTGGGACGCCAGCCCTGATGTTTCAGACCCCGAAGATCAGGGTCTTAATCATGACACCATTCTGCCTCTATTTAAAAACTAACATTTCCATTTTCTGAGCTCAGCCTTTAACATATTCATTTAGGCAAATTTCCATCCTTTTCTGGCATAATCACTCTTCCTTTTGTTGGTCATTGCTCCCCTGGGCTTCCCTCCAACATGGTCAGAGGTGCCCTGGACTTTTAAAGATGGAAGAAAGGCCACATGGCCCTGCATAATTTGACCGAGACAGCTGTGCAGTTGGTTGTCTCATTTAAATTACAACCACAAAAAAAGATGTGCCAGGTTTCACTGACACAAGCTCAGGGCAGGAACACGGAGCGGTTTCCTGAACCTGCCCTGGGTTCCTGCCAAAGGTGAGCAGCCACGCTCAGCGGGGTCTCGTGGACCACTGAGCGGGCAGTGAGCTTCACTAAAACAATTAGCCTTCCCTAGGCCTCTTTGGAAGGATTGGAGCTCCAAATTCTGGGGGTAAAGGATCTGCCCATCTCTTAATTCCAGCTTGGAATGGCTGCTGACCTAGGCAAGAACTTGAAGACAATTTGTCTGAGTTAGGGAGAAAAAGAAAGATGTGGGATTTAAGAGGCTGGTGTTGCAAGGAATCATCTTGACAGGCTGTGGCTCCGATGCAGAGAAGCCCCAAGCTGATTTGCTGGAGGTTGAACATGGAACCTTGTAACCACAGACCAGTGAGGCATTCATGAGACCTGACAAGCCTTCTTTCCACCCAGAATGTGGTACAACGTTGCGTGTGTGTACTTCTGCGGAGGGTTTTTTCCTCTATCTTTTGAAATGGAGTCTGATAAGTCCAAAGGATATCTTTCACAGGCAATATTTTCCTCTTTGATTTGAGACAGGAGCGTTTCTGGAGCTGCAGAGCAATAGAGCTATGTCTACATGATGTACGATTTCTTCTTTTTTGATGGAATTTTTACAGTGCACATTTCCCCCCATTAAGTGATTTTTGACATCCGTTACTTTGTTTTCCTTCCCATTTTCCCAAAGCTTCATTCATAGTAGATGCTTCCCAAATCAGATTTGGTTTTATTACAATTATTAGGTCTTTCTGAAGCAAACACACTAAATCTTCCAGGAAAGTTCTTAACAGTGATAAGAGGTTATTTTTTTGCATGTATTGTGAGCCCCACTGTGTGTGTGCCCCACAGTTTTTTGTAAACATATAAATGTAGTATGACTTTTCTATTGCCATTATTAATGACCGAAGAACACATTTTAAGTATTTTTGGGTTTTAACAAATTATGATAAAAGGAAGGTGGTAGAGATTACTTTTTCCTCCTAAAAGTGAAAAAAGTGACAAGGAAATGAACGGGGACAAACTGCACGTGTTGAGCTGCTGGTGCTGGGCTGGGAGGGCGGCCAGGGAGCGGGAGCAGGGACGTGTCTTCCCCTCTCCGTGCCTCTCAGTGGTGGCATTGTGGGGACTCATGAATTACCTCTTACAGTCGGGGCTCTTTGCGATAAATGCAGCCGGGTGCCGGGCGCACCGTGGGCAGCCGAGCACAGAACAGGGGCCGCCGGTGTTCGTGTTGTTGTTAGCGATACGCAGCCGAGTTCCTCCGAAACGGAAAGGCCCCGGCTCCAGTTTGTCGCCAGTGAAAGCCGAAACATGAGTCGCACATGTGGACGGAGCCGTCAGCCGCCTGGGGTGCAGGGGGAGCTGCGTGCGGAGGGGCCCAGCTCCCGCCCAGCGGCCTGGGCATTTGTTCGGAGGGGAGAAGGGGAGGGGGGAGGGTGGGAGCAAAGAAAATAGCTGGAAGGGAGTAGGGCAAAGGATGCCCTGACCCCTAACTGGTATGGGCCTTTTTATTACATCTCACTACTGGTCCGAATACTTGAGAGAATTAAAAAAAACGTACCCTCTATGGTGTGGCTTTAAAATGCCTTTCTGTCTCAGGAAATCCTGTGTCTGTCTTTGGGTGAGTTTGTTGGATAGGAGATGGTCTTCTATCCCTTTAAGAGGTAAAAACATGAAAAAATGTAAATGTAGGGACTTTAACACTTCCCCCCTTCCTAACATTCATATAATTGCTGTTAAGCCACATTGAAAACCCTGGGGCCTGGTGTGCACCAGGGTAAAGTTACATTTCACAAGCAGAAAATTGACTCACCACTTAGGAAAATTGGCTACCAATTATGTGTCAAAGGCTCTAAAGTCAGACCTGAGGTTTTCTCTTTTGCCAGAATGTGGAATTAAAAAGGGCACAGGGGCCCAGCCTTGTCCCCTCTGCCCCTTCCCTGGAAGGACTTCTTGCTTGCACTGAGTCTCGGACTCTCCTTCGGAGACTTCTGAGCCCTGGTGGGGATGGAGGGCTCCTGGCCCAGGGAGGGGCAGGCCAGTAGGAGAAACAGTGGCTGGAGGAAAGGAGATGATCAATAGATGTGAGTTCATGCCTAAGTATTTTAAAAACCTGCTTATGACACACGGGGAGACAGCAGCTCTTGCCCCAGTGCCGTTGGCCCCAGGTCTGAGAGCGATGGCGGAGTCTCTTGGGGCCGAGGGGCACTGCGGGAGGGGACGCTGGGGAAAGGAGGGGTAGTGAAGGCCAAGCCACCAACCTCTTGGGACATCTGCTGTCTCTGGGGACATGGCACCATGTGTGGAGCCCATTCTGGAAGGTCGTTGCTCCCTCCTATTGTAGGGGGGGTTACTGGGGCAGGAGGATCCGTGGTCCTGGGGGGACATAGGGGATGAAAGGCAGGAGAGAGAACAGGATGCAGAGAGAGACAGGGATCCAGAGACACGAAGACAGAACAATGGGATGGGGGTGGAGAGGGGGAGAGAGAGAGGGAAGTATGGAGGAGAGTGCAGTGGAAGGAGACAGAGGAGGGAGAGGGCCAGGGCTCTGTACATCACCTTTTGTCCCCTGACCCCCTCTGTCACTGTATCCTGCTTCTTCTCTGTGCAACTTTCTTGACACACTCCTCCCCTTCTTTCAAGGCCTCCTTTCTGTTGCTGTTGCAGTGGCTGATCCCAAGTTTTATTTCTGAATGTCTTGAAATCAAGCCTTATTTAGTGCTGCATTTTCTGCCTCTAGAGGGAGAGAAAGAGAAAGCTTTAGGACTTGCCAAATGAAGTGCATCTGCTCTGGTGTGTTGGAGAGAGTTTTCTAGGACATCCAGGATGCAAATGCATACTGGAGATCACCCCAAGATAAGCATCCCTCCTGACAACAGGATGTGATATGTAATAATTTTAGTGAGAAAAACCATCCTCGCTTTGCCTCCTGGGAAATCTTATGCTAGCTGTTTCTGTTTGATTCTCACTTTGGACATTTTCCAGAATTCTCGAGAATCAGCTATCTTAAATCCTCAGTGATTTTGACAGAGAAGACTGTTTTGTCTAAGGGACAGAAATTCTAGGGCTGAGTCTCACCCAAAAGATCTAATTTCAAGTTTGTCCTAGCATCTTAACTGGAACAAAGAGAAAAATAAGTTATACTTTGCAGAATATTTAGTTCACCTCAGAATCTTTATTGGGTTAAAAAAAATGTTTGCGTGAGTTTTTCCTTATGTAGCAGTTCAGAATGCATGAAAGTTTATGTTTTCTTAATCAAGACTGAAATATTTTGAGTGGATTTTTTTTTTCCTCTCTACTATCTTGTATGTTTGAGTGATCTTTTCTGGTTTTAAGAATCTCACAGGCTCCCTCAAGTGATGCTTAATTAGAGAAGTCTTCTACCCACTAAGTATTTTCTTAAATGTATAATTGATTGTGCAAGGAAGGAAGAGCGGCAGGAGTGGAAATCATACATCATTTCATTATTAATGGCAATGTCTAAATAAAATGCAGACTTTGTCATGCTAATGGATAGCTGAGTATGTTTCAGTCAGAAGCTTTTTTTCTTCTTTCTTTACTGTTAGGAAGTTTGCATGGCATTTAATATATTGATAAATATATTCTAACACCCAAACTGAAGAATGTGAGGGAAAGATGTGACAAAACCAATAATTTGGGAAGCCACATAGATGACCTCCTTTTTATAGTGAAGGAACTGGATTTTCACCAGGATTGAATTGAAAAGATAGGCATTTAGCACCTATGATGTGATGTTTACTGCAATGTTCCACAGATATCCTCACGGAACAACAGAGCTGGAAGTTTCTGAACAGCCCTCACCCTGGGTTCATTGTGGACTTCACTAGCTGGAGCGAAAGAGCATCTTCCTGGAGACTGAAATGGCTACTTTCCATGGGAAGCTATCTGAGTTTGAAATCCCCCTGAAAGTAGACCTTCCAGAGGGATTTGGGTGCAGGTAGTTTGTGTGGGTATGATCCTAGGAAGCAGGAACTGAGGAGAGGGAAACCCAGTAAGGAAGAAACATTGAGATAATGATGCATTATCAAGGTTCCTGCTTAGGCAAAAGGTGCCCAATCCTATTGGGAATCTCTGAAAAGGCAGACTAAAATATGCCCCCTAGAATTATGCTCCTGAAGGACTAGGGGCTGGAGCATTTATTTCCTGGCTCCTCTCCCCCAAGGGCTGAGGGTTGTCTGTGGGTGCATCGACACCTTTACCCTCATAAACTGTGCTTGTGTGCAGGCCAGGTAGCTCCTGCAGAGTTGGCCTGCCATGGAAGGAAGCCTTCTTGTGGTGGCATTGGGTTAGGGTGAAATAGGTGGCTGAGATTGGAGTGGACCACGGAGATGGGAGGCAGGTACCAGAGGCATCTGTTACAGAAGCTGAGTATAAAGTACCTGTGGGGAGGGACGCTTCTGCCACTTGAGAGTTCATTCTTTGTTTTTTTATCGAGTACCTGCTGTGCTCATGGGCATCGTAGGCATTTGGTGATTCCTTGTTGAATCAATCGAAAAGCATACAAAATTCATATATAATAAATATTTGCTGAGTGCTTATTGTGTGTCTGGAGATCCGTCTCTCTTCTTCCTGTAAGTGTGTTCATGTTGTCAGACCAGCTGTTGTGATTTTGCTTTGGAAGATATGGTACCCAAATATGGTATTCATCTTGTAACAGGTCCAGGCGATACAAAAATGAATGAGACATGGTCTGTGCTCCATGTCTTCAGCGTGAATACAGACAGTTCTGGGAGTGGGGGGCTCCATTAGAGATTGAGCATTTTTCTCCCACCTTGAAGCAAGGCTGGGAAGGCAGGTTTGGGAAGGGGATGCTGCTGAGGGAGGGAAATAGCAGTGCATGGGCTGTATGGCAAGTGGTGTGAAAGGAGGCTGGGAGGAAGGCAGGGGCTGGTGTGTGAAGGGCCCAGAAGGCCATGATAAGAGATACGGGTTTTTGTTTGTAGGGGGCTACTTTTACAGAAAGGGTGGGAGGTTGGGAGGTGGGGGCATAAAGTCCGCGTTGAAGACTTGGGGTCCAAACATGAACTCTCAACTGTGGTTCCCAAGCCAGGTCATAGTCCTCATATTACTTACATGTTTCTCTATCCCTCCAGTGGTAGAAACTTGGGAATTATCTGTGTCGCTTCCTTCCCCCTCAAACTCCACAGCCAGTGTCTCTCAACTCCCCCTTCACCCTGCCCACATGCCACCTTTCCTGGCCTTGTCCACCCAACTCTTGCCGTGACTCCAGGTTGGTGTCTCTGCATCCATCTGGCCTCTGCAGAATCCATTCCCTCTGCGCAGGAGCCAGAGTAAGCTTTTCAGAATTCACATGTAACAGTGCCCTGCCCTAGCGTAAGACTCATCAGTGACTTACAGCTTGTAGGATCAAGTCCAAACTCCTCACTCACGTGCTATTCCTGTTGCTTCTGTCAGGGACACTCCCTCCCTTCTTTGTTAATTTAAATTTGTTATTTATTGGGTTCTAGCTGCTTCTCCTTCAATTCTCAGAGACGCCTTCACTAACCTCCACAGCTGGGCCAGTTCCTGGCAATATATGCTATAACCTCCCTGAGGCCAGGGTCTCTGGCTGTTTACTATTTTATTCCTACATGTCAGGCACTACAGTGCCTGACACTTAGTAGGTGTTCAGTAAATGTCTATTGGATGGACTATTAGGGCATGGGGAATTTAGTTTGTAACTGTGGGTAGATGGGTCTTGTCCAGTGGCGTGTAACGAAACCGGTCTGTGGGGCTCGTGGGAACCAACCAAATGAATCCCTTCCCTACTCTGTCCAGTGGTCTTACATCGTGGCTTGAAATCACTTGTCTTGGGAGTGCTTACACTGTGGAAATTTGCAGACACTGTGAAGCAGGATTCCCCCTACCCACTTCACCATAACACTGCAGGTCCTGTCAGTCAGGAGTCCTATCAGACCTTTTGTTTCTGAAACTTTCCTTCCATATTGAGTCTTCACCGTCAGCTTTGTGGAGGGCAGAGACCACGTCTTACCAAGCTTTGAGTCACCAACTTGTAGCAAAGCAAACAATTCAATACACATTTATTTTAAAGAAGAAAGACACGAAGTAACCAGTAGCTTGACTCTCCAGTTGGCTGTCTCTGTCTGCACTAGCATGCTCCTTGAGAAAGGGATTTTGAAACAACTTGGGGCCACTCGGAGCCTCTTTCCATCCTCCACCCCACTTAGGCCGATGGCTCTTACACATTCTCCTTGTGTTAAGGAGTCATGTTTTTGTTTTTGTTTTTTTTTTAATTTTTTTTAAATTTTATTTATTTTTTAGACAGAGGAGAAGGGAGGGAGAAAGAGAGGGAGGAACAGCAATGTATGGTTTCCTCTCACATGGCCCTCACTGGGGACCTGGCCTGCAACCCAGGCATGTGCCCTGACCGGGAATCGAACCGGGATCGTCTGGTTCCCAGCCCGTGCTCAAACCACTGAGCTACACCAGCCAGGGCCGGAGTCATGTTTTGATGAGCAGGATTCTTATCATTATGGACAACTCAGCACAGCTAAGTGAGTAGTTAAATTCCACAATAAAGCTAATGGGTTCAATTCAGTGAGAATTTTGAGGGTCACTTTGGTGGAATACCCTGTTGCTCATAGGCTAGTGGAACAGAGGCTTTTCCTCCCCTCCAGTGTCTGTACCGTGCGCCGACCAATGAGATGTTAGATGGTGTGCTAGAGTATCAGGAAGCGCCCATGTCAAGGACTGATCGATTGCCTACGGGGTCAGGGAAAGCTAGGAAGAAGTGGCCTTTGAGTTGACTTGGAGGGATGAACAGAGCTGTAGAGGGTGTTGCCCAGGGGCAGGGAGACCAGGTTAGGAAGTTACTGTGATAGGAAGTTACTGTGATAGGTGCTGAGGTCTCAGTCAGTACTGGTGGCAGGAGTGGAGGGGAGTGGGGAGTGAAGACAGGGTCAGGTTAGCCATGGGGAGGTGAGGGAGAAGAGAATCAGTGCGAATTGCTTGGATCATTTTCTCTTCCACCCCTCTTGCAGGTGGGATCATGGGAGAATTGAAATGATCTAAATATGGTTTTTTAATGTTCATGTTATCTTGACTAATTTTGATAAGACTTTATGACAACTTTATCTCAAGCTGCTGCTGTTTCAATAGAAATTGAATTGTAGGATGCACAATTTGATTTAGCCAAACAGCTTTGGACTTGCATCCTATTTCATTGTCCCTGAGTTTCATTACTGTCATTGTCTGCAACTTAATTCCATTTCTATTTGAATCACTCATTAAGCACCTTAAAATTATGCAGGTAGTAAATTCACAGGCTAACGTATGCAAATAAGTACCCTTACCCTAGTTCTAAATAAACACTGTGGGTTTGTTAAATAAACTTGGGAGTTTCAGATCATTTCTTGTATGTAATGAAATTATAGCCTTACGCTTCAATACAGCTAGCCACCCCCCCCCGCCTTTAAATACAAGGAGAAAAAAAGAATACAAATATTTTCATATTGAGTCATAAATGGCAGGACATGCAGAGGAGAGAGATGAAGAGGGAGGGAGGGAATGTATATAGCTCTTTTTTCGGGGGGGTTGGCAAGAAAGAATGATTCCCATCAACTCATCTTGGCCAAGAGAAGACTCCAGATAAGAATTTTTGAGATCTCTGACTCTTCTCCACATAAAAATTTTTGAAAATAATAATAAAAAATTACAAATGATCTGGTCTCAAATGCCAAAAGTATAACCTTTGATGTTGGCTTTTCGGAAGTTCAATAATAAACCACGGTTTCTTTTTTCTCATTTTTTAAGAAGACTACTTTATAAAGCCTATCTCTGTAACAAAAAAGATAACATAAATAAAAGATGCTCAAATATTTATACAGTTATTCAAAGGATTAAGTGTATTTGGTAAGGTCTAAGGTTATTTAACATTTTCCAGTTCTTTTGAGTTTTTTTGTTTTTAGCTCTGGTACATTGAGGATATTTTTTCGCCTAGTGGTTTGCTTTATAGAAAAATAACTAATTTCTTTATTTTATTTTATTTTATTTATTTATTTATTTTTATTTCTTTTTAGAGAGAGGGGAAGGGAGGGAGACAGAGAGGGAGAGAAACAGCAATGTATGGTTACCTTTCACATGGCCCTCATGGGGACCTGGCCCGCAACCCAGGCATGTGCCCTGACTGGGAATCGAACTGGGACTGCCTGGTTCCCAGCCCGCGCTCAATCCACTGAGCTACACCAGCCAGGGCGAAAAATAACTAATTTCTTTATATCCTGGCATAAAGTAAAGAAGTTACTTTAGAAATATGCAAATACAGATGAATGAGAGAAAACAAACATGGTATAATATGAAATGAAGAACTACTTTAATCCCCTTGCTCTTAATTTTACAGCACTTAGTTAACACCTAGTGTTATTGAATAAATAACAAAATAAAAAAATGAGTAATTGCCTACTTATTTGACTGACAGATAAAAGTCTCAGGGACCCATGATTCAGAATAATATAATTTTGCTTTAATTTTTTACATTATAAGGGTACTTCTGTGGCTATATACATGTTCATGTGTATTTTCTCCTACATGATCTAAACTGGGAAAAAAGGAGAATGATTAGTTTATATGTTAAAAATGCAGTGAATTTGTATTTGTCATGAGTCTGGGCTAATTCCATTAATGTCCTCCATCTCCTACGCCCAACTAGGATTCTCTTGTGAAAACATACCAAACTGCTCTTTAGGGTTTTAATTTGTTTCATTATGTCAAAATTTAAATATCCAGACAGTAGTTTCTGGTGGATTAAAACAAAAGCAGTAGCAACACTAACCATAACTTGATTTAACTCACAGCTCTTTGAAAGTACCGATATTGTAATCTCTTAGTTAAATAAGAAGGTGTGACCCAATATCCCCTATTTAGCTGATCATCACTTTTCACTTAGGATGCCTTAGTTTTCTCTTAGCAAACACTAATGGATAGTCTATGTAGTGAAACATTCTGGTTAGTGACTTCTTCATATGGTCTACACAGAACATCATTTTCAGATACAATAACATGGTTATTATAATCAATATAGTTTTTTTTTTAAGATTTTATTTATTTTAGGGAGAGGGGAAGGGAGGGAGACAGGGAGAGAAACAGCAATGTATGGTTGCCTATCACATGGCCCTCACTGGGGACCCGGCCTGCAACCCAGGCATGTGCCCTGACGGGGAATCGAACTGGGACCCTCTGGTTCCCAGCCCGCGCTCAATCCACTGAGTTACACCAGCCAGGGCTTATAATCAATATAGTTTTATTCAACAATTATGTGTTATATAAAGCCCCTGTGAGAATTGTATAAAGCGGTCTCTACTTTCAAAGAACTTCTCACCTAATGTCATTTTTCTGTGATCTGGAGGATGCCGTGGTGACTTGTTGTGAATTAGGGCCATAATTATGACCATCATTAATCATTGTACTGTGACTGCCCAAGTGCTGGTTAATAGAGGACGTGAAGTGATAGAATGCAGGATAAATCACATCCCCTTTTGCTGGAGCTGTGTCTCTGTGAGCCAGAGTCGGAGCTGGGGCCGAGAGTGGCACTGATATCATTTCCATCTGCAAGTCCTGGTGACGTATGAAGTGCGTGAGACATTTATGCTTTTGTTGCTACCATCAAGACCTTTGGCGCAGAGTTCTAAACTTATTTTGGTCTCTCTCTCCCTCTCTCTCTCTTTTTTTTTTTTGTTAGCTATTTCCAGCTGCTTATTTTTATCTTGCTTTGAGATGTTTAACTGAAAGACACAATTTGAATCTAAATTGTGGTTGTTATCAGATCTGAATAGCACAATAAAGCAGTGATGGTAATTTGGGTTTTCCTGGCTGTGTATTTGTGCTGGATTACAGCAAAGGTAAGTGTGAAGCAGTGGCTTGCTCATTCGTTCACTCAGCGAGTGCCTGCTATGGCCAGCAAAGACTCTTTAGGCCTCACATAGACCTCACAGTCTAGTGGGAAAGACAGTCATTTAAAGAATCGCATAAATCAAGGTGAGATCACGGTTATGCTAGGTGCTACGAAGGCAAGTGCAAGAGGATGATTTGAGTGCATATATCAGGGAGAAAAAGAACTGACTTACTTGGGGGGTGGTGAGGAAACATGCCCCCAGGGAAGTGATGATCAAACCAAGAGCAGACCTCTATGTCTGCTCGCTCCTCTTAGAGTGGCGGAGTAGAGATAACATGGACTCTGGCATCAGGTGGATGAGGGTATCAAACCTCCTGTCTACTCACTAACTGTGACCTTGGACGAGTCATCTCATTCTTTTAAAACTGAGGGGTTTTGAATCTGCAAAATAGGGAAAGCAACATCCATCTTCCTGGGTTTTTTTTTCTGTGGTAGAAGTAATACATTCTTTACATACCTGGTTTAGTTAGACAGCAGGTACTTACTATTATTTTTTTCACCTATGACAAGATCTGAGTTTTGTAAATCAGGCCTTGTCCTTTCCACGGAGACCTTTTAAAAGAGACTTTTCCTGACCACCTAACCTAAAGCAGCTCCCTACCATGGTTAACTTTTAATTTTTCTGCTGTTAATATTTGATAAATAAAAATAGTATATGTAATACTTATGCTATGAAGCACAATAATAAATCAAAATTGAGAACCCCATGCTGAACTTAAGAACTCAATCTTTGGAAATTTAAGATATAAATAAACATGAAACCTATGGTACAATTCTGTTTAGAAGATAAGATTTTTTTTTAAGAAAAGCCAAAAAAATGGTAATTATTTTAAGCTTCAATACAGTTTTTGTTGCTGGGTAACCAAAAACCAAACACACATACATACATACACAAAAAGGAAAACATTGTATTTCCTTTGGGAAAATAAGAATATGTCTAAGCTGGTTTGGAGGAAGTTGATTGTTTCCCAACCAGAATGACATTTGGGGTAACATTTGCATTGGTTGATCATGGCGTTAGGTAAATGACTCTGCAATAGGGTCAGCTTTCAGATGTATGGAGGGGGAGGGACTCAGGGCTAGGGTGCTGGAGGAATGCTGAGTACTGGTCCCAGCTGTGCCTGTGACTTTGGCCATACACCTGAAACTTGTTTCTTTTGCTTTTCTAAGCTTCAGTTTCCTCACCTCTAAATCAAGTGGATGAAATGACCTCCAATGTTTAACAGCCCCCTGTGCCTCTGTGACCTGTTCTCTCTGCAGATCCAGGTCCCTCGGCAGGCAGAGGGTTGCAGGTGAGGCCCAGGCCCCAGTGAAGGGGAGAGGCTGGCTGCAGGTGTGCGACCCTTTATGCCAACAGGCTATCTCTGCTGGGTTGGTGCTGCCAGCGAGCTTCTTTGCATGGGAAAAAGTTTCCTTCCAATTACACAGCAGTTTTGTGGTGGCTGAGAGCTATAATGGGAAAGCTTTGCCGCCAAAGCACTCTCATTCATAAATTCCACTGTGCCACTCTCTAATTTTTTTCTCTTTTGGATAGATCAGTATTTTGTGGTTCCTTCTACCACAGCCATGCAAGCAAATGTGAGTAAATTGTCAAGGCCTTGAAGTCCCTGCATGAGAGTGCCGATCATGAGCAGTATTTGGTGCAGTCAACGGAGCGAACTGACCCCTCTGATATCCTCTGGAAAACTGTCTTTAAAATGAAGTGCAGGAACGAGCTGAAAATGGGAGCTATTTTGTTTCTCGTTTATGGATTTCTCTGGAAATAGCTATTTTATTCTGGCAAAAGCCCTGGTTCATCACACTCAGCTCAATACCTGTGCTGAATGTCAACCCTTTTGTGCAGGTGTGAATATCTATTGTAAATTATGGAAATTTAGGCTGCATATTCTTAAAAATGTATTTTCTACATCTGTTTTTGCAACTTGCATTATTCCTGGGTCCCCTTTTAGGAAGTGACTAAAATACAGAGAAAATCAAAGTAAATATTGTTCAAAAGACAGGAACGTCTAAAGTAACCACACAGAATCCATATTCAACACAGACTAGTTGAGAATTTATTTTTTTTAAACATGAGAAGTATATTCCCTTCAAGCCAGTGTATTATTCACTTTGGCAGTGATCTAAAAGATTTATGCTTCATGAAAAACCTATTCTGAGAATCTCTATCCTGTGTTGGCATATGTATGTATGTATACTGAACAGAGCATTACAAAAGTTAACCTTTGCTTTCTGCCCTGCAGTTCATTATGTTTTCATGGCAGTGATAGGGATACTGCAATTAGATTGAGCACAAGCGTAACTTCAGAAGGGCTGTTAGCTTACTAAAACATCGAGGATTGGTCCAGTTCAGTTCAAATAACCATGGATGTGTGTGAGGATGGTTACCACATTGTGGCGTAATGAGCTTGTAGCTGATAACTCTGGCAAGAGCTTGCTGCTGTATTTCCCTTTGAAAAAGATGACAGTTCCTCCGTAAATATGTAGCACAGAATCTGTTTCTAAACAGCTCCAATAAAATCTGTTTATTGGTGTCTCTTGTCTACATACAGCCACCTGTCTAAAAGCATAAATTCCCATGCATGGAGTGGTCCATTCTCCCCTGCGTAAGTATGTGTCACCCCCACCGGCATCAATGAAAGCTGTGTTCTTAGCAGCAGGAGAATAGATTCATATGCTGTGAAAAGGTATGGAATTCTGATTTATGGCCTGTGTTGCTTTTAATGGATATACCTGCAACAGCCACGGAGCTACAAACTGTAAGGTGTTAAAATAAAACATTTTACAGTGCAATATATTGCCTGCTTGTTAGTTAAAAGCACTACCAGGGAGCACATTTTAGCTAAATTTGGCAGTATTAAAAATACATGTGGTGTATCCTGGCTTTCTTTTCTCCACTCTTGCTCTCTGCCTCTCTCGGAGTATGCTTTCCCTGTTCAGGGACTTGCTGCCTGTGACCTCTTGGGCACCAAGGGTGGACATTCCATGTGGCTTGAGATGAAACTAAAATGAAAGATGAAAGCAATTCTGAAAGATTTCAAGATAGGCTACCGCCAACGCAGCTTCAGAAGAAGAAAAAGGAAAAGAAAGTCGTTTCTTGAGTTGCCTGCAGTCTGGATCATAGATAGCCATTTTGGTGGCATCCTCAATGGATGTAAAGTAACCAGTGCTTTCAAACTCTTCATGCTAGGGCTCAAAAGCCTTGGCAGAAGCGTTTATTAAATATTTAAACATTTTCTCTTTCTGCCTCTCACTCAGCCACAGAGAGAGCCGGAGAGTAGCGTTTTCCAAGACCAGTGAGGTACCAGTGTGTGGCCATGGTTCCTTCCGTTTCAGTCAAGGGTCAGCTTTGTTTAGGGGGACGATCCTGCAGCAAGCCCCCCGTACCCATCACTGAGGACTCCCATCGTCAAAAATACAAATGGTAACAAAAACACCTGCGTGCATGTCCCCCGTAGTTTTTAATTGGAGTGGCTTTTAAAATAAATTCATGGTACTTTAGAGAATGGTTAATATTAAGTTGGAGCTGAAAGCATTTGTAGGCATAAAATTTAGGGTTGCCTCAAGAAAAGCTTTTGTTTTGCTTTGTCATCTTTCAGAGCTATTGCAGGAAATATTTTAAACCTAAGCATATACATCAAGAACCAGTGGGCCTCATTATTGGAAATGCTGGGTTGCACTCATTTGATATTTTATACCTTACATGTTTTATACTTTATGCGCCTTACTCCCTGCCCAGCTCTTGCTTTTAGGTGGGCATGAATCAAATCCGAAGGGACATTTTTAGTTATTCCAAGAGCTCTTGAGAAGGAATAATAGTATGAGTTGGTTTTAAGTTTCATGGTGAAACTGCTTTTAATATTTAAATAATTTTTCTTTTGAAATGAGGAACTTCAATAAGAAAGTTATTTAATAGTTAAGCTACTTTACCAACTGGCTTTCCTATTTTTCTTTAAGTCTGGAATAGTGCTAAAATAAAGTATAATGTAATATTTAAAAGAAATATACCCAGGGCCCGTGAAAATTCTCCTTCACAGCATTTGTAGGAAAATGTAATGCATGCAAAAGTACACAGTAGTTTATATAGTAGTTTTGTTTTAACTAGTACAATATAACAACCTGACATTGTGTGAAAAATAAATAACTTTTTTGAAAATGCATTTTCCAAGTATGAAAGTAATATTGAAAAATGACTGAGGTAATCACTTTTGCATAGATTCTGAAAGGGGACAAGAGGAGAAGAATAATTTATGGTTTAATACATAGAATGTTACATAGGTGTGAAAGATTTTCTTTTCTGCAGGACCAGAAAGAATACGCTTTGCCGTTTTGCGGAAAGTTGGCTGACTTGTGAGCAAGTGCTTGTGGGAGTCTCGGCCAACTCATTTATACCATGGACTCTCTTTGCTTTGGTTTTGGGGTCAGCACATTGAGTAAATGGGTTTTTAAAAAAATTTCTTCATAGGAAAAAAAAGACTCCTTTGGCTGTGAAATTTCAATTTTCCAAAGGAAGTAAACATTCCATCTCAGGCTTCTCACACGTTCAGATAAACAAACCACTTTGAATCCCATAATGTTTATGGGAAGGAAATAGCCTCTTCATTTTATAGAGGGGGGTCCTGAGAAGAGGCGACTTGTCTAAGGTCATACAGCTCGTCATCATTTGAGCCAGAATCGCTTTCCACCCAGTCCCATCACCCCTCCTGGCAAGAGTCAGTGCTGAGTGTCAGACTTTCACAGGCAGTTAGGAGCCCAGGCATGAGATCAAGGGGAACATAGAAAGCATTGCTGATAGTCTTGCTAATACAATGGGTCAGGCAACCCCAAACAAGCCAAATATTACTAGGTCATTGGCACCACCAAGGTATGGCTTTGAGGTAGCATTTTAATTTCCCTCCTTTAGTCTCTCTCAACTCCACCCAGACCCTCTCAGATAAATATGCTCCCTAAGTAACTGTGTGTGCCTGCTGTGGAGCTTAGCTTCTGCACAAGTTTGCAAACTTCCCTCACCCCATACCCCCCAACATAATCATACCTTAGACTCAAACAGATATTCTAGAGCTACTACTGCATTATCTTTTAAGTTGTTTTGACTTCGAGTCTTGATATCTCTCTTGGATATGATTAGCTGGATACATCTTGATTGGAACATATTAAAAAAACCCCATTATTTTCATTGGCCCTGAAAGTGTGAATTGTCTGGGCTCATACCTAAGTATTCAGTAGAGAAGGTCGGGGCGGGTGTGTTTCCCTCCACTGCTTCCTTTGCTCTTTGACTTTTTGTCATGAGGTTTGCAGGTCAGAGGAAGAGAAAGGCGAGTCTACCTTTCTAACTACCAGAAGGGATGGTGGGGTGGGGCATGGGTTAAGGGAGAAAGGACTACTAAGGTAAGAAAAGGGTGGGCAGGGCAGGGGAGAGTAATGGGGGGGGGTGGAAATGGGGACAACTGTAATTAAACAACAATAAAAACATTCTTTTAATTAAAAAAAAAGGTCAGGAGTCTCAAGGTAGCAAAGAACAATGAAGGATGAGGGGCAAAATTGATATTCTTTCCTGCCAGTTTCCCCCAGAACTGTGATAAGTCCTTCAAAAATAGCCTTGGCAGCTAGCGTGCCCAGTCACTCAGGCGCTGCCCCTGAGCCTAGGCGAGGGCATTTGTGCAGAAACAGTTCTCACAAATGGACTTGGACCCAGTCCTCTCTTGCTAGAACATTTAAGGGTATCTGATGTGACAGATGGGAAGGTGACAGTGGTCCTCATGGCTAAGGAAGCTGGGAGATTCAAACAATGAGTTTATCTTCCTTCCTATCAGAAGCACGGTATCCGGAAGTACTGGTCAATCACTGATAAGATGATGGAGCAGTTGAAGCACATCTCTGGAATCCTTCTCTTCTTACTCACTTTCTTCAGTCTCATCCCTCATTCCTCACACATGAGGCCAGTGCTCCCCAGGGCCCAGGTCTCTCCTGACAGGGCAAGGTGATGTGAATAGAATAAAATAGATTCACGGTCTCCACCACTGTGTGGGGTAGTGGGAGAGCGGGGGAGGAGGAGAACTTCCATTTTTGATCCCTGGGGAGATCAACCCAACAACCAAATCATTAAAGGTAAAATTCAAGGTTCACCAAACCCAAGACAGATATTTTGAGGAGGGGATGGTTATCATCACAATTTCCTATACATGAAACTGGTAAGGGCAATAACTTGGAAGGTAAAATTTGATCCTCCACATCCTTCAGTTCCTCAACTTATAAAATGAGACTGAAAAATTGCTTCTTTCCTACTCGTAAAATTTTTTTAGGGTCTGGTTAAATAACACGGTAGCCAACATTACTTATTGCATAAAAGACTACGTGGTCATCCTTATGGATAGATGAGGAAAACGGAAGCTTAGGGAAGCGAAGAGGCTTGTACAAAATCTGCAGCTAGTTAGTAGAAAAACTGGGATTTGAATCCAGGTAGTTTAACTTCATCATCTATGTACTAAACCATGGTTCTCTATGGCTTTCTTCAAATACGGTTTAAGATCCTTCACTCCTGTGATGTACAATATCAAATTTCCGCTGATAATTTAACCTTTGGTATTGTTTAATACCCAGAGCTGCCAACTGGATTTTCTGACTTGGAACTCTCAGTCTCTTCCTGGCTTTTTCTTTTCATTTTGGTGATTTTTATTGATGCTCCATACAGCAGAAGTACAGCTGAAAAATTTGGGGCGATTTGGGAATTTTCTCTTTCCCATAAGCTTTCTGTTGATGGTTGAGCCTTGGTGTTTATTTGCTCTCTTGATGAAACAGTGTTCTAAATTCAGCTGGCTTGGTTCCTGTCTCTCTCTCTCTCTCTTTGATGGCTTCAACGAGCCAATAATATAATTAAACGACAAATAGAGAAATACCTAAGGTTTCTGGTTTTTTATTTTCCAGTAATAAATATCCTCAGTCCTTGATGCTCTCTTGCATATGTTTTCCAAAGAGCTCCATGTTGAACTGGGTCTTAGTGAGTGGCTTTTGTTTTTACGAGGGGAAAAGTGGGGCCAGCGCACCGTTCTGGGTGGACCAGATAGGCAGGAACCATACTGCGGGGGGATTATGTGCTTTCCTCTCGGTTTTTATTACCTGGAGTTCCATCAGGAGTCTCAGGGTGGATTGAAATCCTATATTGAGGCCAAAAGTGAAAGGAAAACCAGGACAAAGAAATCTGCAGGGCAAGGGGCGGGGCTTGCTTAGCAAGAGCAATGGAAAACGACCACAATGAAGTAGCTTGTCGCTTGCTGCCTAATGCGTGTAAAGCATTGGTACAGGCAAGATGGAGTTAATTCAATAAAATAAATATAAAATACTCTCTCCTCTGTCAGGCCACGCTGGAAGCGGGTCAGAGGTCACCGAGCCGCTTCACTGGAGCACTAATCGATTTGCTGTCAAGGTGGTCTGCTGGGGCTTCATGCCGGAGAGGAATTGAGAGGCGCTCGGGCCCAATTTCCATAATTGCTCACTGCCTTTAGTGTACAACCTTTTATGAAACACAAAAAATATATCATGGAATTGTATTGATTAGCCATTGGGCTGAATAATTCACTTAGTATTTATTACCTGACCCCAAGAGGTTAAATAAATCCACTATCTAACTTGGGTTTGTGAGAAATATTACTTATTCATTGAAATGTGGGCTGATTATTGCACAATAGGCCTAATATCTTTGTTTCTTGATTTTGCGATCAAGGTTATTAACCCTTGTTGCATATTGGGGCCAACAAGTCAGAATTAAAAAAGCACTGTTGGAGGGCTCCCCCAAAGTAGCCTGATAACATCACTGATGAATGTCACTTCGAAGTTATTTTCTTAATCTTGAATTTGAATAATTTGAGTCAAGTTTCAAAAGGGCCCCAACGTTATGGATAATGATGACATACAGACATAAACCTGGCTTCTGTTGCAAATGCTACATTTTAGAATAACAGACATCTAAGCCCAGTTTTGACACCATTTTTGGAAGCTTATGCTCTTACACTAAACGCTCGTAAATTCAGTGTCCCAGAAAGCAAGGGGGTGGGTAGGAGGAAGACTCCTTCAGTCTTAAAGATGAATCAACCATGGACAGATGACTGACCTTCATTCCAAAAACTGTGATTTCAAGTAACTTGAAAAGATGATGGGATTTAATCCATAGGGCATTTTATGAATTTCTGAACTTTAGGGTAATCATTACTTATTTACAGGCATTGGCATAGTCCTTTTTCTCTGGCTGAACCATGAATCCATTTTGAAGCGCTTCACATCGCAGTCAGACCACATGACATCAAATCTAACTATGCTCCGTTGCCGTGAGCGCTCTCTGTCAAGATTCAACCTTCCTTGTCCCCGCCCTCCCTCCAAAAAGGACGTTTTTAACTTTTGTGTAAAGTCTTTTTTCAGTTTCCTGTCTGCATCCTCCAGCATCTCAAAGCATTGTTTTTGAAGTTTAATGGAATTTGTTGTAGGTCAAGAAAAGGAAGCCATGTGAAACGTTTTTTTTTTTTTTCTCTCTCCCTTCAATAAAAGGGAAAGGAAAAAAAAAATCATTGGAGTTCATTGCTAACTTTATGTTTGTTGATCCTTTAACATTTCTGTATCCAGGATCTACCCTTACGCTTAATGGTAGGAAAAGCCAGGGCTCTGGTGGTAAACTCAGAATCAGCCTTTCCTGTGCTGTGCAGTGGAAGGAAGAGACGGCTGCAAAGCAGGTTCAATGTGTGCAGAACTTCCTAAAGCAAGTTCAGGTGTGCCCCACTTCCCGTCTTCCATGTGGCTGCTCATGTGAAGTTGAGCGTTGCATTTCATTTTTGTGGTCCATGCTAAAACGATTTTCTGATTAGCACTTTGGGAATTTTCAAGTTCGGGTTTTGGGTGTTTGGTCTCTATATTTAGTTTGGGGGTGGGGCGGATGTGGGAGGGTGGAGAACCTTGGGGAGGAGAAGAGAGAAGGAACGGACCATTAAAAAATTTTTCTTCAGTGAAATTTTAAGTCTTTCTTTTCCCCTCCTCCCCCTTCTGTCTGCGTGGGGCTCAGTTAAATGGAGAACATAGTTAACAGAATGACTCAAGAGCTCTTGATAGCCTCTTGAGATAATTTGGTTGTAAGCAGTGAACAAAATGCATTCTCTGGACCTACTCATTTCAAGTGCTAATTTGAACGCTAAATTTTTAAGGAAGCCAGTGTCATAATACTGTTCAGGGCAGTTCCAAAATAAATATTAGTGAAATGTTTTAAAAGGCTGGGTGGTGTAAGACAGAGAGTTGTTTTATCCCCGTGGAATTCTGTAATTTAACATAGGCTCTGCCATTAGGTGCCCGCATTGTATACGTTCAAAAATAATAATATATAGATAAGAGATTTGTTCAAGAGGCTAGAAATACAGTCCAAGGAAAGTAAATAAGAGCTGATCTGGGAACCAGTGGTGCATCATGATGTCTAAACACGGCTGTTTGGGGTAGATGAGGGGAATTTATTCCTATGAAATTCATGCAATGGAAAGAGGCTGGATTTTGGAATACGATGACGGTCCTGGGTTTGAAGACTGGCTACCATGTGTACCTAGGCAAGCTAATTAACTTACTTGGTTTCTTTAGTTTTTACAGCAGGGCGAATAGCACCTGCCTTCACAGGATTGTGGATTAAGGACTACAGGATTACAGGACATGATCCTGGCATATAATGTATAAATAAATGGTAACCGTACTATAATTATTCTTCAGAAAATTAAGTGGGGGTATTTGTTACAACTCATTGATGTTTACTGGACATTTCGGGACTGATCTTGGTGGAGATTCTAAACCAAACACAATCTGCATGTTCTAGAGCCTCCTGGATTGTATTCATCAGGTAACCTTAAAGGAAAACACAGTTTGACGTTTGAAAAAACACATGTTTTAATATAATCTTTATTATACTTTTTTCCATTACCATTTAGTCCTCTTATACCTCCCTCCCCCCAGCAATCCAAAAAAAATTTTTTTTTTTTTAACCATGAAAATTTCTTCTAAGCGGAGAGGAGTAGGGAAGATTTTCAACTGCACCCACAAATATGGAGGTTTTGTTTTTTATTTTAACTAAAACTGGCCAAGATTTCCCAACTGTTCTATTTTTACAAATTTTAAAAGTTTCATGGCTGGGTCAGATTTAGGGCCTGTGTGGGAACCGGCAGTCTCTGCCAGCAGCGCAGCCAGATCCCTGCTGTGTTGTGGTTTCCACGTATTTCTACATTCCATGCATTGCTGAACTGTGTAGAGCAGGGAGCTCTAAATCACCGGCGCTTTATGTGGGTTTGCAACCTTCTGATTGGGGCCTCAGAGTTAATGCATTATTTTAAAACTGGAAGCAGTATGCTAGTAAGTCTGCCGCAGATTTCTCCTCCTCCCTGCTCCACCCTTTACTTCCCCCGTGGAGGTCGAAGGTAAACTTTATATAGCACAGGAAACATTTGGGACTGCTAATAAACAAATGTTAGAAATGATGAGGCTTTAATCGGTGGATGTGCACATGCATGCTCAGGCACTAAAGAAAGCCTGGCTGAGATGGGGAGGCAAAGAGGGCATTGCTGATTTCCCGAAATGTATAGATTTCTTAAGGGCAGATTATATGTCTTTGTGGATTCCAGGCCTGTTGTTGGAGAGTTTATGCATAGTCCCTTCCCGTTCGATGGTCCTTGGCTATCCCTTCCCACAGCTCCTAGCCTGGATCAACCTGAGATCTCTTAGTGGCCTTTGAGCTGGTCTCCTGGGCCCTGCAACTGCACAGCTCCACAGCACTGCATCAAGTCCACTGTGCACACTCCAGCCATGTTAGCCTTCACCAAGTCCAGCTCTGCTCAGAAGAGTTCACTGGAGCCCTCTGCCTCCTGAGCAAAGCCTAAACTATTCGGTCCGTGGGCTCAGACCACCACATCAGCCCCATGTTCCTCAAATGTCCTCCGGGTGCCTGGTTTCTGCCGCCCAGTCTTCTTCCTTTCTCCCGATACTTCCACTGTTCGCTCGATCTCCCAGTTCTGATGCCCCCTGTTCCTTCTGCTGTCTTTCCCCCAGCCCTCCTGCACCAGGCCTTCCCCTGGCCCCTCCAGAAAAGACCTCTCCTGCCCCTCTCTGCTGCTTCCTTCATGGCCATATTTTAATTGAAATATATATCTATTTCGTCAGCCAGTATTTGTGGGGTTTCTCTTCTCTGCAGGCTCCTTTGCTTGATGCTGAGATGCCAAGATGAATAATAATACATGGGCCCCTGGCCATCAAGGTTACTGTTAGACATTCTTTTCTTTAGTAAGTTATACAAGTAATTTAATAGATTACAGAAAAATTGGGATAGGAGTAAAAAGGAAAGAAAAATCTCACAGTCTAACCCTACTCATCATGTTGCATTTTCAATCCATGTGCATCCTTACAAAGCTAGCATGGTGCAAGTACGATTTTGTATTTTTTGTTTTAAATTCCAATTATATATAATTATGTAGAAAATGATTCTGATATATTTTATATATAATTTTCCATGTCTTTACATATCCCATGTTTAATGAATACTACATTATTTTCCTGCTATTGTTTTTTTTTTCACTATTATAAATAACACTGATGAACATGTTCATTTTTACAGTTATTTTTATAATTTGGGTTATTTCTTTAAGAGAGTAGTTTTTTAAAAAAAATTAAGTATCCACCCTCCTTTTTTTGATAAACTGTTACATATTCAAGAATACATAAAACAGAACTGAGCAGGCGTCACAGGGGAGAACCCCCAAACCCAAACCCCGCTTTCACTTTCATCATCACCAGAGGCCTGGAGGTGCCTCTGGAGAACCCTAGGGCTTCGCAGAAAATGCTTTGAAAGCCTCATGATACCTCTCAGAAGAGGAATGACTTCTTCAGACATTATAAACATTTTCATGGCTCTCAATGCATAACATCAAATGGTTTTCCCGCAGCTTGCGCTCCCAGTGCTCAATTCTTTATTTGTGAGAGTGCCAGTTTCTCGAGATCTTTGCCAATATTGACTATTGTCATTATATACACTTTTTCCTCATCTAATAGATGAAAACCGGGCTTAAGAGTACACTTCTCTTCCCTGCGTGCATTTACTATTTGCATGCCCTTTTTGTAACTTCTCTACTTTCTTCTCTTTGAGGAATTCCCCATTGGAATCGTAGTACTTTTATTACCAGTTTGTTTAACTCCTTAAATAATAAAGGTAATAGCTATCAAAAATAATGTCTTGTACATATTTTAGGCTTGCAAAACACATGTGATTGATTCTTCCATGTTATTTACAAAACACATACCTAAGATTTCATTCTTAAAAAATTCTGGCTACCTCTCTCAGGGGAAACAAGGCTTCGTATTCTCCATCGCCATTGACATTGAATCTTTTATGTATCAGAGCCTCTGAAAATGCCAACAGGACGAAGTTCCTACGACAGCTCCTTACTGTTTTCCATCCTCCTTCCCCACCACTGCGCCAGTCTGTAACCCTGCCATGGTGGTCTCTAACCCACTACCCAGGGCTGCTTTCACCACACTGTAGCCTCACTGGCCTTCTTCTGACATGCCAAATCCATTCATGCCTTGGGGTCTTGCTGTTCCTTCTTTCTGGAACTTTTCCTGCAAAACATTCATGACGGCCTCTTTCTTGCTTCTCAGCTCAAATGTCACCTTCTCAGAGAAGCCTTTCTTGTTCACTTTTTCTCCTACCTTCCCTCCCATCCTTCCATCTAACCATCCATTCATTTACTCATTCACTCTTCCGTTTGTCCTTTAACGAATGTTTCTGGAGTCCACACTACTGTGCCTGGTGCAGGGGATACAGTAGTGAGCAACACAGATGAGGTCCCTGCTGTCACTGGAATTGCTTTTGTGTGTCCTTGTTAATTGTATGATTCTCTCTCTGCCACCCAGGGAATGATAATTCCATATGAACAGATACTTTCTTCTTCTTCATCATTACATGCCAGCCCTATCTATGCTGGAAAAATGAGTGAATAAGTGTTTCACCTCCCACTCCAATATGATGCCATTTCAATTGTGTAGAATGTTGATGACATCTTTCCAGAAGCTTGGGCTTTCTTAGCCCAGCAGTCCATCATTGTTTTGTATTTTTTGTGTGTTTGTAAATTTACTTTTCAATTACAGTTGACATACAATATTAGATTAGTTTCAGGTGTACAACATAGCAATTAGAAGTTGATGTACCTTACAAGTCCATCACCCTGATAAGTCTAGTACCCACCTGGCACCATCCATAGTTATTACAGTATTATTGACTATATTCCCTATGCTGTATTTTACATCCCCATGACTATTTTTATAACTGGCTCTCTTAATTGGATTCTCTACCCTGTCACCAAATTCTTGGATAGAAGGAAATTAAGGACTGTTCTCTCAGTCCTCTGACCTGCACCCCAGGTCTTCCTGTTCCATCCTGTTACCCAGTAGGCCTGGCCCAGAGGATGTATTCTTTCTTTAGTGCTGGAGCCTACCTCCCATTAGTGTTGATGAGGATGGTCCTGCCTCATCTAGAGCCTGCTGGGATTTCTCAAGCACGAGCCACACACTTAAAATAGAGACACTTCATGAAGTAGGAAGCAGTTGCACAAAGCCCCAACTTCAATAATAGAAACCCTTATTTGCCAAGGCTATGTCAGTTTTTCCCTTGCAAGCTTTATTTGGAAAAGGAATGGGCCGATTTTTTCTTCCAAAAGAGAGTAAGCGAAAGTCCCATAGGCGTCGGGGGACCCTGGGCAAGACAACCTTGAAGTGCTTTGTACAACTCAGGAGCTTCCAAGACCTGTGTACGATTCAGGGATGGTCTGCCCTGCTGAGCAACTGTTGTGTGAGGGCTGGGCAGTGAGGATTGGAGGGTAGGTACCAGACTCAAAACACCCTTGTTTCAATTCAGTGTTTATCAAATGCCAGCTACGTGCTCGGCCCAGCACTGAGGAGTCGGGAAATGACTTGTGATTAAGATGTGAACTGTATCCTCTGAGGGCTAAATTTTGGGACAGGGCTATCTGAGGGTCACCTGTGTATGAATCACTTTGGTCAAAAGAAGGTCCCAAGCCTCCGTCAGAATCAGAGTTTCTGGGAAGCGATGACTGAGAATTTGCATTTTTGAAAAACTCTCTGTAGATTCTTTTGCATTTTTTAAGGTCTGAAGAACACAGGTCTGGCAGTGTGGGGGAGAATGACAGTAAATAATTAGTGAGTGTTGAGTGTTAAGCAAAAAGAAGGTATGTCAGGGCAGCCTAACCTGATACAGGAATGAGCCGTGGGCTGGGGAGGCTTCCTGAAGAAGTCTTATTTTAGTGGTGACTTGGAAAAGGAGGATTAATGGGGGAAGCGATGGGGTCTGGGCCTGGCCTAGGGTGGACCATAGATTAATAGGAGGAGGAATTTAGTACCTCTCTGAGAAGATTTCAGGTCATCAGAGTGAATGAGGACAATGTCCATGTGTTTAACCGATAAAAAAGAATGGCAGTTCCGAGTAAGGAAGGCTTTCTGACTCGTCACACAACCAGGCTACATAGACGGTGGCACTGGCCCTGCTGAAACGCTGGAGGTTCCGTCTTCCTGTTTTCTAATGGCAAATGGATCCTGTATGTCAGGAGAATATGCACCACTGCTCCAGATAGGTGCCCGAGGCCAGAAGGGCCACCTGGGTGGGGTTCATGGAAATTAGACAGGGCCCAACCCAAATGAAATAGACCCTATCTCTTCTTCTTCTTCACCTTTTGTTTTGTTGGATTTCCCCCTACATGGGAATTCATAAGTGCTGTAGACAGATGCCAATTTTACCCTTTTAGCTTACAGACACAGGGATTTTGAGGGCAGGAACAGAAAAGTTTGATGATTAGACAATAAAGCAGCACCAGCCCTATTCTTGTCTCTTTTGCTATGCTCTTCCCAGGTAGACGTCCTTAAATATACTTGCTAATATCTGATGTCATTGATTTCAATATCTAGGGTTGCATTAAGCTTAGGGGAAGAAAAGTTTGAGAACATGGAAGACTTCTACGTCTTACAATTCTGACTTGTAAGGAGCAGAGAGAACTGTGAGTCCAGCTTCCAGGCCTGTTCTGTGCCAGGGAACAAAGGCCGGGGGCATCTTCGGGGTGGTGAGAGCAATGGCGGCAGCCTAGGCGCACACATTCGAGAAGCATTTGAGCCATGGACTCTGTTGGCTTTTGGCTCTGGTTTTTTGCTGGTGGGAAATGTTATTTCTGCACCCACAGTTGTTAACTTTCATGTTTGCTTGGTTTGTTAGCACTGACTGGCTTCCGCCTCTATCCTCTTTCTTCCCTGTGGTCTCAAATGTTGTTTTCTTTTTTATGAAATTTTATTTTATTTTATGTTTGAATATTTTTTGTTATTCTATTGCAGTTGTCCCCATTTTTCCCACTTTGCCCTCCTCTGCCAAGCCCACCCCCTGCTCCCACAGTTCAGATGTTCTTACTCTGGCACGGCCATTTAAAAGTGTGAAGTTTCTGATTTGGGGATATTTGTATTCAACCTGGAATTTTCTTCCCTAAGTTTCAATGAGAAGAAAACCAGTCTTCATTAACACAGGAGCCTGCTCATCAAAATACATACTAAATCTGGCTGTAGAATTTGACTTTATGACCTTTTAGGGTAGCGAATGTCAAAGACGGAGCCCAGGGCAGTGTGAAATAATAAACAATCAGGCTGTAAGATCCAGCTTGACGGGCATCATCTGAAATCACCTCCCTGAATGTATTAGAGTTAATCAATCCATGCTGAAAAACGGGGCTAGGAAATCTCACCCACCATGCTCTTATTTCATTCACACCGGCGCCAGGTAACAGAAGTTTGTGAGTTTGTTTCACTGGTGGATTTTGTCGAAACAAGCAAAGGGGTCTCCAAATGGACACTACTTGGATATGACTTGAAAAGTGATAAAACGCCCCAGAAGAAAATGACCAAGTTGTTTTACTTGAATTGCTCAGGGCATTTTTTCCAAAGGCAAAGCTTATTCCTCCTCTTCTGAGGTGTATGTTGGCGGTGACTAAAGTTAGCAGGAATCACATCTCATTTCAAACATCTAGACAGACCTGCAGTGATAGATTAAGGAGATGACCCATTGAAAGAGAACTACCAATAGAGAAATCTTTCAAGGTTCAGGCTAGGGCAGCTGCCTGTGACCTCAGAGATTGGAAATAAAAAGGCTGCTATTAGTTCCACATCGGTTCTCAGGGTGAACGTTGCAGAGTGATGGAGGGTGTTAAGCTGTCAAATACTAGCAAGGGTTAATAAGGTTAAGGAAGAAATAAAAGCTGGTCAACAATAAAGCAGTGGAGATAAATCAGCTCCAATAAATAAAAGCATGTCACATCATGTGTACACTGTGCAGGAAAACCAAAAATCATAACATGTTCTTGGGCAATTGTTGTAGAATTCTGCACTGGGACATCCCAGGTTATTTCCCTGGGCATCTGGCATGCTCAGTTGGAGACCTCAACAGCCTCTTTTTCTCTCTGGAAATCACTTAATTGCTTTCCTTGTGGGAGAATTCTCTAACATCAATCAGAGTGTAAAATATAAGAAGAGCAGAGTCAGTGTATAGCTTAGCACCTGATGTCAAGGGAAGGTTGTTACCAAGCACCGTACCAAGGAGGCGATTCACTTTCAGTCCCCTTTGACCTCTGCCCTGGAAGGGGATAGATACCTTCTGTGTGGGCCGAGTTTGCCCACCAGACCAGGGACATGCATGGCTCTCTGATGGCCAAAGGATTTTGCAGGTTCATCTGTACATGACCTGTAAGTCACACAAGGACTTGAGGACTGTCCAGCTGAAATTCCTTCATAACCTCAGACTCTTGCCGCTGGCCACCACAAGGCTTCGAGAACAGGCAGGGTGGCTCTTTCTGCTGATGTTGGTCTGTAAGCCCCAGGTTCTGGCTTGGTTTTAAGTGGCTGATAACTGGCCGTTCTAGCGGACTCACAAATCTCACTTTTATTGTTTTGTGGCTATTTCCAGACCCAGGGGCTATGGAGAATACTTCTGCTTAGCAGTCAGTTTCATGTAGACATGATTCTCTAGAGCATGGGTACAAGGAGTTGTAGGGTGTATTTATTTTTTTAAAGAAGTACACCCACAATTACACTTCCAAGTGAATAATTGCTCTGTTGGGGAGCCATAGGCTTGTTTCCTTTCTTTAAGCCTAGTTTGCCCCTCGGCTTGTACATATTGCTCTGCACATCCTTGGTAGCAGCAAGTCTTCATCTTTGAGGTCTGTGTTTGGAAAGAGCCAAGCCTCGGGGTTAAGCAGGTGGTCAACTTGGATGATTTGTGTTTGTTGCATTAGATTGTAAAAAACAAATACTGATTTCTGTTTCTTTGCGTTTTGTTTGCAGTAGGACTGTAAAGGAATTTCCAAAGACAAATTTGAAAAGTATATCAAGCAGAGGCCATAACATTGAAGAAATTGCATAGTTACCCTAAGGTTTAACTTCCGGTGGGTATGTTAGCTAAGCTGTAAGTTATCATTTTATGGTCTCTGGTTGTCCACTGTAGAACCAGTAAAGTTTGTAAAGGTGAGGTTCCTCTTTCTCAGGAAGCATCTTCCAGCAAGCAATTAGAAATCTATGACAAGTGACCTTCGTGGTTTCTCTGCCTGGATCAGCTGAGCCTTCGGAACTTCAGGAATTGGCTTGTAGAGTGTGTAAGGTTCTAGGACCTTAGCGTCGGGGGTGGCCCATGTTATGGGGATTTTTGTGTGAATACTGTCGGCTTTCCCATTCTAAGAAATGAAATTCTTACCTTCAATCACTATTTTCACTGACAATTAGTCTTTCCTTGCTTGAGTAATCCCAGCAGCAATCTAAAGAAGGAGTTTGATTCCAAAGAAACAAACTCATAAAGCTGTGAGTTCTTAAGAAAACATGCATGTTTCTCATATGCCCATCCCTCCCCCCCCATTTTTCACTCCCCCCCAACCCCACATTTAACCTAGGATGGCTTTATTTACGTGGTAAGGCCGTATCATTTTTACATGGATTGATTTCCTATCAGTGGGCTCTCTCTGTCACAATTCTTGCTCCTATTTTTGAGCAAGCAATATATTTTTGACTCTTCTTTTAGGATGCTTTTGGCTTTCTCTATAAATTTGAACACAGTTTGAGGTTTGGAAACTAGCTGCTAGAATTTTGTTTTTGTGAGTCAAAGGCAGGTTGATGTAAAAAGTGAACAAACAGAATCCTTTCGTATCATGATCTGCATGTTCCAAAGTATACAAGTATCAAGTTTGTAACTTTACTAATATAATTTGGTGTCGGCAGGGCTTCTCTGTACCAAAGCTTTAACTCCTTGGTAATATGCTTTCAAGACTCACAACGTAGTGAGCTTCATGGTTATCACCCCGAGGCAGAATGGCAATGGGAAGACTTCTGGAAAAAACCATAACTGGTTTAAATTTTAGCACTTTCCTCAGCAGTTGGAAAGCTTTACTTGGTTCAGCCTGAACTTCCTTTTCTATACAACAAATGTACTTCCTGTTTTACAGTGTTTTAGATCTGTGTCTATCGTGTGACTGTCACACCGCATGCCACGGCCGGCGCTCAGTGATCTGTCGGCTCTCTTCTTTTGCCGAAAGCTATTTGCATAAAATGACTTGCACAAACTAAGTAATCTTTTCGTGAGACTATTCTGGCACCGACATAGAAAATAAATTAATATTTGCCGAAGAGGACTCTTTTCTACAAGGGAAGCATAGATTTTTATAAGTGTAAATGGCCCCAGTCTTCACACTTCCCAAAGCAGAGAAACCTCTCCGGGAACTTTGTTGTATTGAAGGAAGAGCTGGAAAGGCAAGGTTCAATTTCAGGGATGCTTTAGAAATAGAGTTGTTTAATTTCACAATTCTTTTTTCATATTTTAATCCATGAACGACAAAGACTTTTAAAGTCAAATGCTAAAGAAGAGACCCTTGTAAATCCACTGTGAATAAAGTGCCGACACGTCCCATTCTTTCGCTCTCTGCCCAGCTGGCCATCTGTCTCTCTCTTAATACCATTGAGGTGAGGAGTCACTTTGAGAAACATGTGACGTTCCACAGCCCAAGCCGCCTGTGCCTTTTTGCCAATGGCCAGTCTCCTGAAAACAGCAAAGACTGCTTTCAGTCCCTTTCCTTCATTATATACAGCCTGCAAGGCAGAAAGCCTTTTTGCCTGTCCCCTAATTCCTCAGCCCATCCTTAATTAGTGTTTTTATGGTTAATCCCTACCATATATCTTTAAGAGTTTCACATGCGTCGGCTCCCTACAAGTTTTATTGCATTCAAAATAGAGGCAAGCTGGCAGTGTGTGATGGTGGGAATATATACAGTCTCCACGAGGGGTTTGGCTGTTACTTGTAATTGATTGCTCACTGAAGCCTGCCCGCGCACTTTACCCCGAGGCCTCGCTTTCCTCCATATGCCTAGTGTCAGAACTTGGAAGCCAGCTGGTCAGTCAGCGCACATCCTGTGGGAAGCGGCAGACACAGGCGGCCGGGCCGCCATCAGCCTCCCGAGCACATTGCCTCTGTGTTTTGATAATAGTTCTGTAAGCTTTAATTATGCTGTGCGACAGCACATTCATGAACTATCAAAATACATCCTTTGAGGAGATGGCTGCTAATAAGTTTTGAAGCAACAGTGCTTGTTGCAAAGAAGGAAGGAGCAGGCAATCAGACTTTTTAGGATTCCCCCTCGACGTTGAAACCAGATGAAACGTTTTCTTGCCTTTTTATCATGCTCACAAATGCTCCTTTTAAAGCTGTGCCCTTAAGAAGTTAACTGAAGACACTTATTGCAACACTCGAGTGTATCCAACACAAGGGCTTTACAATTAGCAGAGGTAATGTGTGCGTGAAAGCTGTGCCCCAATATCGGTATATAATCTAAAGGAACACTGCAGGGTCCATTAAGGCCATTTACAGTTGAGATGGGTACTAATGGTATTAAATTATTACAGCTCTTGCTAACGGGGCGTTCTAAGTGAATCCCTTCCAGCTGGGTTGGCCGTACACGCTCTTTGTCAACAGTAGAGTCCTTTAAGGGTGTCTTCATTGTTCATGATCAGTTAGACGTGATGCCGGGTGCTTTACAGAAGGTATAAATAACACCCAACACAAAGACTGGGAATTAGTGTTTGATTAAACTCGGCTTAGACTGAAGTGGAGCTGCGGAGTTCTTGGGCAAAGCCTGCTTGCCTTGATGCACACAGACATTCGTCGGTGGGCTCACGGGCAGGGCTGTCCGGGTTCATGAACAGCTGGGATGGCCGTCCTAACCCCTGTGGCAGAGCTGCTGGCATCGTTCGGTTTGGAACTCGGCAGAGTTTAGGGAATTCATGTTAGATGGCAATTCTGTTTGGAATCCGAGTGTTTAATACATAAGAGCCATTTATAATCTTCAGCATACATTAATCTCTCCCTCTCTTTTCCCCCTGTGGGTATAATTGCCCTTTATTTGGGTAAAAAATTAGTGAGTCTCCTTCAAAGTTGGTAGCATTTTTAACTCTTATGATATTTTAACAAAGCAGTCTTTTTTTTTAAAAAAGATTTTATTTATTTTTAGAGAGAGGGGAAGGGAGGGAGAAAGAGAGGGAGAGAAACAGCAATATATGGTTGCCTCTCACATGGCCCTCACTGGGGACCTGGCCCGCAACCCAGGCATGTGCCCCGACTGGGAATCGAACCGGGACCCTTTGGTTCTCAGCCTGTGCTCAATCCAGTAAGCTACACCAGCCAGGGCTCTTATGATATTTTAGCTCCCCTAACACCCACTCAAACAACGGGAAACTATTTTACAGAATAATGGAGCACTAGAGTCTTCAGTTTCAATTTACTGAAACAAGGAAGTTGCAAAGATAAATTTGGGAATAAAGGCAGAAGAGAGGTAAGACCAAAAAACACAGAGAAGCCCGTCTTCTCAGACGGGGTCACAGAAACTCAAGGTGTTGTCATGTTAAGAATATTCATATATTATTATACACATACCATATATGTGTCTTCTTCCTATTATATACATTAATTCCGTAAAGATAAGGGAATAATTTTTGTTAATTACTCTTGTAGTTTATCTTGGTCATGTGTATTTATTAAGCCTCTACTTCCTTTGTGAGTTTCACATACTTGGCACTTAGGAGGGAGAGGAGAGCCTATCAGACATGCCTCTTGCCTCAAGGAGATTGTGGATAAAGGAACAGGAAAGATAAACTTGTTCAGCGTGATTACCTAGTGCTGGTTGAGTAGATAGGAGTTGAAGGAGGGGTAAAATGTATTGAGTAAATTTGCAACCTCACTGCAGCCAGGCAGTGGAGAGAACAGAGTGTGAAGACTGCGGGGAGTACTTGGGGACACCACAAAGAACCCCTGGGTTGAGGTACAGCCCTGTCCTTCCCAGTGCTGTGTAGGGGACACAAATGACTAAGACATTGTCTTACCCTGGATTCGGAGCCTAGGGTAGCAATTCAGCCTAAGCATCTTTCCATTGAAATTAAAATTTGTTTGCAAAGAATTCAAGAAACTCATGGTGGGTCCCTTTGAAGCCCATCAATTGATTCATTGATTTGAGGTTAAGAATTGCTGCCTCGCGGGGATGCAGGGTACAGCATAGGGCACAGCGTCAACAGTACTGTGAGAACGATCTGTGGTGCTGGGTGGGCACCTGTTCATCGGAGGGAGCACTTTGTAACCTAGACCAGTGTCTAGTGGCTGTGCCATGTGCCTGGCACTGACACAAAAGAGTGCTGAATGCAAACTAGAATTGAAAAAATAAGCGACTCAAAAGTACTCTGACTCGAGAATTGCACATCTAGGAATCTGGCCTAATGGAAAACACATTCATTTGTGATTGTGTTCACTACAACAGTATTTACAATACCTTTGAAAATAGAGAATGATTAAATAAGTTAAGGTACACGCATAGGACATAACGTCCAGTTACTAAGGTTTTGAGGAGTCACGCGCAAGAACTACTCAACAGTCACTGAAATAAGAAAATGATTGCTGCATCGTGGCGTTGTGGGCCATACGTTTAAAAGGGGGCTGGGTCCTTTTGAGGGGTCGGGGGACTAAAAACCTGGAGAAGGAATCTGACTGACATAGAAGGCCATAGGGAGCCTCTAAAAGATTTACAAAGGATGACGAAGACAGACCACTGTCCATCTACCTCGTGTTGAGGTAGGGAAACTGAGAGCCGGGCCTAGTGGCTCTTTGTCACCCGCAGCTGAGTGGACGCTGCCTGCCTGGGGCAGGTGCTCTTGGGAATTATCAGGAATGAAAAACTGAACTTAGATTGATGTTTCTTTAGCAGAGATGCATGGGTAAGAACCCAGGGCAATAAGAGAACAGGAGAGTTTAGGATGAACTAAGAACAAAGGACGGGACCGCTGGCATTAAAGAAGCTCAGATTATAGTTTTAATGCACACTGCTATTGGCACATGAGATGCTTTCAGTGAGAAACCCCTTCTTGAACTTTGCAACAAAGCAGAGAATCTTTGCAATCTTTGAAACCTTCCACTCGGAAATATCCACAAAACAAATGGGAAAAACAAACATTAATGAGGCAGATATAAAACACTTTGGAGAAAAAAATAATTTAGCATTTTTATAGTTGCTATAGAAACACCTCAGCTCTCTCTCTTGCTAATTAGTTGGATTTTACACATTTTATATTTGGAAATGCAAATCAGTTATCATAAATTATTACTTATATTTTTTCAGTTATATTTGCAGTACTGGTATGCAGACCCACAGAAAGTCTAAGATATTATTTAGTTACATAATGTGACATAGTTATGTGAGCATGACATTTATATCCACAAGACATTTCTTAGTTTAAATATTCTCCTGTTAAATGTTGTGGGAAATGATACAGAGATTTATAATTTTTACAGAAGAAAATGAGAACATGTAAATTATGTGGTGACTTACCAAAGTGTTTTCTCATGGAGTCTTGAGAGAGAAGGGGGCGATGTGACCCCCCTTTCAGTAAACTCTAAATAATAAACATTGAAAAACTTTGCTCTAGTCGTGGGAATTGTGGTTGGTTTGGGTGTCTTCTGAACTTTGGGTACTAAGCACTCGCCATCTGTAAACACTTACTGGACTCTCACTGATTGGAGAAGACACGGAAATGTTTGGAGAAATGGGAATGCAGGACAAGTCCAAGATCTGGAGTGGCTTGCAGTCTTGTGGAGGGGAGGTGAGTGAATCCCAGTTTCCGTGGATGGGAGCTGCGGGCATGTGTTTTCAGTCTGTAGTAGAAGACGGGTGAGAAGCTGTAGACCGTGGCTTTATTACTGGCAAGGGGGATCCTTGAGAGAGGGAGGGCCCACTGCTGAGCCCAGTACTTACTAGCCGCGAGACTGGGGGTACGTTCTTTGACCACTCCAAGGCGGTTCCTATAAAATGGGGACCAAAAGGATGAATCCTGCATCATAGAGATGTTTTTGTGTGAAGTTGATAATGGAATACTTATAAAGTGTTAAGTGGGGGCCCAGTACATTCTAAGTGCTTAGCCAGTGGTATCGTAAAGTTATGATCACAGTCAATTTTCATTGTGCCTGCATTTATCTTTCTGATTTTGGCTCTGTGTAGTTGAACAAAAAATAAAAAAGAGTAAAGAATGCCAAGAGGAAAAGAAGAGTGTAAATAATGTTCTCCGTTTCACTCGCTGTGTCCATGCCTCTGAGTGAGTCCTTGATGTAACACTGCTGATCATCAGGCCTTGTATACAGTGTAGAAATTCATGTATAAGGTTGTAAACCCATGTACACCATCCTCTCTGTGTAGTTCCAGGGGTGTTCAGGCACTATTTTGACTGTTTGTCATTTTTGTCTTATACACTGACTTTAGAAGCTAACTCCCACAGCAAAGTTGCAGCCACTGTATTATTATTGTTGTTCTTTGTGTTATTATTGGCATGATGAGAAGGAACCAGTATGGTAGCTGATGGAATGACTTGAGCCTTCATTTGAAACCTTGGATTAGATCTAGATGTCCCTGGATATTTTTTTTTTTAAGCTTTTTTTTTTTAAAGATTTTTTTTTTATTTTCAGAGAGAGGAGAAAGGAGGGAGAAAGAGCAATGTATGGTTGCCTCTCACATGGCCCTCGCTGGGGACCTGGCCCGCAACCCAGGCATGTGCCCCGACCGGGAATCGAACCGGGACCCCCTGTTTTCCAGCCGGCGCTCAGTCCACTGAGCTACACCAGCCAGGCCCTGGATGGTTTTAATAGGGAGAGAAAACAGGTATCAGGGAGGAGGAGTGGGAGACTCCTATGTGTCCAGTGTGAGGGCGAGAGAGAAAAGTGGGTGGGGCTAAAGGTGAGAGGTGCAGGGAGGGGCCAGGGCCCCGTGCCAGGTCTTGGCAAGGGGTAGTGTAGAGAGGAAACCAGTGTCAGGAAAACGGGAGCCACAGAGAGGAGTCTGCTTGGGTGATTAGCCACATGTGCGGAATAAGCAACACAGAAAACTATTTCTGTATGCTAGGATTTTCAGCGACCACGGTTCTTTTAGTGATATATTTGAGTAACAAGGTGTTCTAATGCTTCTTCGACTTCTCAGTCTGATGTCTTCAGTTCTTTGAAAAAACAGGGTAAACAGGATCACTTCCTTCCCGAGGCAGATTTCCGCCCTTTCCTGAATCAATAAGCAAGGACTTGTTTCTTCTCTGTGTGTATGACCCCATTTAAATTCAGGGTTCACGGTAACATAAATGGTAAGTGGGAAGAAAACAAATAAAGTACAAATACATACATACATTTCTTTTTCAAAATTCACCACATTAAACAAGCCCATAGTTTTGATGTTATCTCCATAGGCTGTGGCTGTGTTGTTTATTATGCCAGCTGGGGTGTGGCCAGGCAGGAAATCTAAGGAACTGAAGCCATGGGGACCATAGGGACCGTGGCAACCAGCAAGCCAGTGCTCCCTTTAAAGGGAGGTGCCGTGTGGCTTCCCAGTGTTGCTGTTGGAACGCTGGAACCCGGGGTCAGCAGATACGACCTTTCACCAGGAGCCAGAAAATGGGTATTTTAAATGATGGCAACTAATGTAAAACATCACGATGAAAGGCAAAACAAAAGTAGTATGTGGGTTGTAGTATGTTGTTACCTTTGTTAGAGCCACACCGTCCAGGACGGTAGCCCCGACCTGGGCGTGGCTATTGAGCACTTACTGAGTGGCCAGGTCGGAGAGGTATCCAGTAAGGGTAAAAACACGCTGGATTTTGAAGATTGTAAATATATCAATAGTTTAAAAATATTGATTCCACATTGAAATGATAATATTGTGGAAATATTGGATTCCATGAACTGTATCTACTGAAATTAGTGTAAATGGTTATTTTCACTGAAAAAAAAAAAAAAAGGTGGCTACCAGGAAACTTAGGATGACACGTGGGACTGGCATTACATACATGGCTCATGGACATGCTGCCCCCAGCGCGCCGGAGCCGGGTTGTCCCTCTAAGGTGGTCTCTTAGGTGTGTGCGCCTTTGTGTGGGTGAAGGCCCGTGAATTTATCTGCCGGTGCAGTCCTTCCTGCCTTCTGAGGTCAGCCTAAAGGTCAAGAAGGGTCTGCCTTTTTGGTGAGTCCTCCGGCGAGGTCAGTTGTGAGCCAAGAACAGAGCTAAAAATGGACCTCCCGCCTCGAGCCCAGCTTTGGGGTGGCTGGCAGGTGCGCACCCAGCTGTCCCTGCCTGAGCTCCAGAAGCGGTGACGCTGACATCTGGCATCCCAGACACGGGCACCGTGCCCTTGGTACCTGGGCTCTTCAGAAGAAATGGTGAACTCCTGGGAGCCGCATTTCTTTTGTTTGCATTCGTGTTGCTCACAGGCTTGTTCATACCGGAAAAAAGGAGCTGACACTTTGCATTTGCCCACGGCGGGGAGAAGCGGTCACTGGCACCACGGGAGTCACGTCATGCTCGCGTTTTAACTGATGTGAATGATTTAGTGATTCCACAAGGGTGCTGGCTGGTTGGGGGGCCACACGTGGAAATGTGGACTTGAAAAGAGGGGTGGCCCCTGGTCGGTTCTTCTCTCCAGCTTCTCAGAGAACAGCACGCTTTGGGATCCGATTGAGCAAGCAGTAGATTCCAATCTAGGAAGTATTGTTCTACCAGCTAGGTGCTGGCTCAGTACGGAATACCTTCACACACATTATCTCATTTAAGTCTTACCTCATAAACCATATCTAGTGACCTCTCTGAAGTTTTATGTGCCTCTTGTTGTTAGGTAGCAGCTAGGAAAGAGCGGCCAGAGGGGCGGTCAAGCAGGGCCCTCGCTATCACACTCTAACAAAGAACTTAGAACGGGAGGCTGGAAGCAAAACGAAGACATGTCCCACCAGTTAGCCCAGCAGTCCTGAGCTTGGTCCCACAAGACCACCAGGTGTCCTGAACACCACAGGCAGGGATGGTGCAGGGGGAGGGGCATCCTTGAGACACTGCTGGGAAGGGGAGCCTCCACAGCAGTTTCACTGACTAAGACAAAATGCCTTTAGTAGCTGAGGAAGAAAGCCTTCATAGCTGTATGTTATTCCCAAGGTTTGCAAGTGGAGAGTAGGAGGGGGAAGCTAGAAGCTGACTAAGGTATATAACCCTTGAGCCCCAATAGTCAGGGTACTTAGATTAGCCAAGTACCCACCTGTAGCCCCGGTTCAAGTGTACAGAACAGACTTATTAACAACTTTCTTTCCTCCGTACGTGGGGCACTTGGATTAGCTGGGTGCCTGCTTGCAGCTTTGTGCTCGTAAGTGTTTCGTAAATAAACTTGCTATCTCATTTCCATTGTATGTGTTGTCTCTCGCTTGAACTCATCTCTTGCAGAAAGACAAGAACCAAGCAATAAATCCTGAGGGTAGGTGGCCTGACTCAGGTCTCTCTCTATAGCAATATCAAAAGAGGAAAGGAGGAACAGATCAGAGTCACCTCCCATCCCCAGACATGGATTTCATAATTTTCTTAAAAGCAGGAGAGTTTGAATGCCCAGATAGGAGCCTGTAGGCTTTTCTTTATTCCAGCTCAGTGGTTCTCAGTTTTTAGTAGGTTGTAAACTCAAATCCACATATGTGGTGCTTTATGGATGATGGAATTTCAAGGGTAATTTTGACGACGTAGAATCATTGCCTTCCATGCTAACCTTTGTACCCACCTTCCTGGCTAAGAAGCATCCCCTCTAATATGTGTAGGAGTTCTCAGCGCTGGACCCCAGGTGGTGGGACACACAGATGTGCTGTGAGGGGCCGCTGTTTGCATTGCTTACAGGATAAAAGTGTGTTCCTAGTGTAAGGGTTGGCGGGGTGGGCAGAAAGTTCACTGCATCTTAGGCAGTCTCAGAGTTCCTGAAGTTAGGGGGTGGAGGGTGGACCAGTTCAGGGGAGATGTTCTTTGGAAGTGGAGATGGCGGGAGAAGGCACTGTGAAGGGGGAAACAGCCGCGTCCCACAGCCACCTATGACCTGAGACCCGCAGACGTTACAGCTCCCTCCACATGCTTTGGCTCCACTTCAGCCATCTTCATGTTACCTCTAGAAGGATCTTCCAGGTCAGCCCTGACATAAGCCCCTGTAACTTCCAATGGTGTCAGTTCAAGTACAGGCTGTGGGAGTTTCCTGTGAATTCTGTTGTATGAGGAATATGGAGTAGGTAACATTTACTGTGGGCTTATTATCAGCCTGGAACTGTGCTAAATAATTACGATTACATCCTATTTCACATGATTCATACAATACGATGTAGGTACCGCTTGTCCTGTTTTGTACATCAGGAAACCGAGAGGTAAAAAATCACTCGGAGCATCAGACTGGTTGGGTTTAGCCATAGCTAGATTGAGCTGTGAGTGAGAGAGTCTGTGCCCTGGCCGCCTCCCCACACCAAAACAAAACAGTGGCCTAAATAAGACAGAACTTTATTACTTTCACATAAATGAAGCCTGGAGGTAAGCATCCCAGGGCTGTGGGGGAGGCTCTGCCCCACCAAGGCCTCACGCCATGCTCCCTCCACTACATTCTTCGGCCATCTGGAGGGCGGCCTCATTTCTGCTGTCCAGCATGGAGCTGGGGCTGTCCCACAAGCCTCCCTAGTAACAGAATGCAGGAAGGATGGGCCAGCAGGAAAGATTCCTTCTCTCAAGGCTCTGGATTCTGTGTTTTGCTTGCATCTCATTGGCCAGCACTTGGTCATGTGGTTACCTAGCTCTAAGGGAGTCTGGGAAATACAGGTTTTATTCTGAGCAGTCACATGCTTAGGTAAATATTAAAGATGTTATTCCAATACTTCACATGAAGGAGAAAACAGATGTTTGGGGTCACCACACAGTGACTTTGGACAAATCACTTAGGCTTCTCTTGATTTCTCTGTAAAATGAAATGATGATGATAGTGGATCCTAACTCCATAGTGGGCATCATTCAAAATAGCATAGCTACTTTTTAACTATAACATGGCTAATCTTTTATTTCTGTTAATATTGTTTTTACAGTAACAGTCACTAGAGAAAAAATGCTTGTTTTCTACGTTTCCTCCCTGTGCTCTATTTTCACTATTAAACAAACAGTACTTGTGAATTTCTTGTCTACATGTAACCTTAGTTCAACATCTGTTTTCCTCTCACCTGAGCTGGTAATATTTAGTGATCATGAATCCTAAAAGATAAATCATGGAAGAGAAGTGTTTTTTTTCTCTTTCTGTTGATACCCTCGCAGATGGTCTATTTTTCATGTAGAACTTAATTTTACATCGTGTGTTTGGAAAGCTGAGTGTCAATGTAACCATAATTCAAAATAGTTTTAGAACTTGTTCTTTAAAGGAAGGGGTTAATTCTGACATTTTACACCTGTATCTGTGTCTGTCTCTATCCAGGTTGTCACTATATTGGTTTGGCTTAAAAGAGAGGCATACCTTTTAAACCGGAGGCTTCTGCTCTTTTTTTGGAACACTGAAAACTCGCATTAAAATTCAGTACCTTTGAGGGATTAAGAAGTAGAAATTGGCAGTTACAAAATAGTCATGGGGATGTAAAGTACAGCGTAGGGAATGTAGTCAATAATTCTGTAATAACCATGTATGGTGCCAGGTGGGTGTTAGACTTATCAGGGGGATCATTTTGTAAGTTACATAAATATTGAACCACTATGCTGTACACCCGAACCTAACATAATATTGAATGTCAACTGTAATTGGAAAAAAAACCAAACCAAACCACCTTCGATTGGGAGATGTGCGTGGGACAGAGTGTTAAATCCTTCGTTTGGACCAGATCTTGACCTGTTTTGCAGGAGACAGGGATGCATTGGATACTCAGCTTCAATATGCCCTTGGGGCTCAGTCCATGGTGCGGGGCAAGCACCTGGTGGTGCGAGCCTGCCTGCCTCACTGGCCCAGCGTTCCTGGCCCTCACACCACACACTCGTTCTCTCTCTGACCTCGGGGCCCTTCCTCAGTTTGATCCCTCTGCCTTAAGTACCTTTCGGCCCTCTGTGCTTGCTTACCTGCTCCTCATCCTTCAACCCCAACTTCCAGGAAAGCTTCTCTGAGCCACCAGGCTGGTCAGGCTTCTTGGTTTTTACTCTTGTAACCGCGAGGCTACTTTTCCCCAGACTGCCCATCTTGGGCTGTAATGGTATGCTTCTTAGGAGGCACTGTGATTTGCATCTCCTTCTGCTTCAGTCTGTACACCCAGCTTTGACTCACCACTGTGTCCCCTGTGCTTAGCCTGGTGTACAACAGATATTGAAGGAATGCACTTAAAAATCTATAAATTATCTATGGATCATCCTCTGGTAATTTATAGGATTTACTGGTTAACATCTTTTTTAAGGATATGTTTATTGATTTTACAGAGAGACATCCATGTGAGAGAGAGAAGCATCAATTGGTTGCCTCTTGTACATGCCCTGACTGGGGATTGAACCTGCAACCTAGGCATGTGCCCTGAAGAGAAATCAAACCCACAACCGTTTGGTGCACAGGATGACGCTCCAACTAACTGAGCCCCACTGGCCAGGGCAGGTTGCTGGTTTGATTCTTGGTCAGGGCACATGCCTAGGATGCAGGTTCAGTCCCTGGTCGGGACATGTGCAAGAGGTAACTGATCAATGTTTCTCTCCCCCTCTGTCTCTTTCTCTCTCTCTCTCTCCCCTACTTCCCCTCTCTCTAAAATCAGTAAGCATGTCTTGGGTGAAGATTAAAAAACCCCCCCACAAAACCTTAATAGTTACTTGGTAGGCATCTTGGACTGTAGCTAATGTGGAAGTTTAATGTTCTTAAAATCACATGTCAGCATTCTCTAAGCAGAGACCAGAGTGGTTGTGGCCCAGACTGGCCTGCTTGGAGTAACCCCGAGCCAGGCAGCTTCCAAATGATGTAGCAAGAAAGGCAGAGACTGGGATTCCTAAGGTTAGGTGGTCCACATTAAAGAGCAAGATTTATTTTCATTATATATATTTTTTCTTAACTGAGGGCATCTTATCTAGTTAGGCTTCTTTGGAACCAAATTTTGTTCTGTGTGACATTTGGAATTAATACAAGGAAATACGCTTTGTATTGCCTGGTATTGAAAATGTCAGTAAACAAACTGGGCAGTCAAACAGAGGGGGTGGTTGGTAACAAAAGACATTGTTTCTTGGTGCAGGAGGTAAACAAGAGAGTATAGAACAAAGGTTTTCTCACAATAGGCTTTTTAGCAAACTTTGGAGCCTGGCTTTTGAACCCTACCCACCTCCAGTCTACTGAAGCCGGGTGGGGAGGAGGCGGTTGCTGATGAGAATACTTATTATTTTAACCAGCCTCCCAAACTTAACCAACACAAACACACTCTTAATGTCTGGGCTGACAGCGGGGCTGGGAAGGCCCTTATAGGATCGCAAAACAACCGGGCAGTTGAGGGCTTCCGGCAGCCAGCTAAGAAAAATATACTCTCGGAGGATGCAGCTCAGGGAGGCGTGGGACCCGCACAGCAGTGCGCCCAAAAGGCGGCCTTTCCATTTGTATAGAGCTTCACCTCTCACATCTGGCGGAGCTGTGACAATCCGCGTTAGACCACTTTAGAAATCAGATACCCTGGGTACCAGGAAGTTGATTTGCCTTCCACTTCCTTAAGAAAACACACATTAATATTTAAGCTGGGTTTTCATAAAAGAAGGGTTGTGTTTGAGATGCGAAGGAAAAGTCAGGGGGCTGGGGAAACTTCCCCAGCTACCGTGGCCCTGATGCAATTCAAATCATCCTCCAGATCTGAAAAGGAAAAGGCTCACCCTCCCCCAGAGTCCTTGTGGCATTTGGTAGATGCCGTTTTATGGCGTGCGCGTCTATAATTTGGAAAGAACTGGGCTTGAAGTTGTAACTTCCTTCTTTGTAAACAGACTTTGGAGATTCATGAAGGTTACCTTCTTAAGTGATCCGGAGAAACAATGTTTATGATTTCTACCTCAGCAGTGTTTCTTTGTAGCTCTTCTCGTATGGAGGACTGTGTGGTGCCCATCACCCCTTTGCTGGGCTCAGGGCAGCCCTTTTGCTCGTGGTCCAGCCTCCTGCATTTTTCTGCCCTCCTTGGAGTCTGCTCTGTTCCCTGTGGAGCTGACATTGACATTGTATCAGATAAATCAGGCCAGACAATCCCGCTAGTACTTTTTTGAATATAGAGTGTGCTTTTTTGTATGTGTCTCAAAAAGTTGTGGAGACAAATACAGTTCTTAAAGGGTGAGAGGGGTTTTTCAAAGATCAGTGTCAATGGTTTACTTTAAAAATAAACATTTTAAATCACTTTGATCTTGGCTGTCCAAAAGATGCAAACTAGTCATGCTTCTGGGGGAGTATTTTCCGGGGTTTTAAACCTAGCGCAGACCATTTCCTCTTTGCTTGCAAGAGGATAAATAGTTTTTGGAACAATAGAAGACATGAAGAAAGAAGTGTGCAAGTAATAGGCAGGTAGGGTAGGATATTGAAGGTGATGGAAGATCAGAGGTTGGTTTTGCATTTGCAAATGGAGATTTTGGTAACTTTTCTTGGAAGGTTAGTTACAGATTTGAACCCTGAAAGCTGCGTTTCCTCTCTTTGTGTCTGTCTCCCCACTCATCCGCATGCATCTCACCCTCAAGGTTATCATGACTTTTGGGGGGTCAGATAACTTACTGAAAAGTTGCTCCTGCTAAATCCCTGTCCTGTCTTCAATCTTTTGTTTTAATTATTAGACTTTACTCTTTTGGACCATATACTTGCCTGCTTACCAGGCATTATCATTTAAATATGATTCCAGCGTTAACCAAGTCTCTCTAGTTGGCATTTTGGTGCAGTGGTTAATATTTTGAGGACTGCCTAAAGTTTAGACCTTGATTAAGTGAAACAATTGCAATGGGAGTAAGTTCTGATGTACTTGAAAAACCCAATGACAAATAATTCAGAGACGAAATGATTTTGAGGTTTCCCACGTGCTTCCTTTGTATGGAAAAGCAAATGTCAGCTATACTAACATTATGTACTATTTAATCCTTAAACTGTTTTGTGGGTTTTTTTTGGTGGTGGTTTTCTATATGATGTATAAATGGTTATTTCATGCGTCTGCCATCTTTTTCACATTTGTGCTATGAATCGTTACTGTAAGGATTAACAAGGCAAGTGATTATTTTCAGAGATGCTTAAAGACCAAGATCAGTATACTAAAGGAAGTCTGATTTGTTTTAGACTGATTTCCAGGGGCATTTTTTACACAGGGCTCCGTTTTCAAGTTCTGAAGTCATAAGGTGAGGGTTGGGGGTGCTGTGCAAGAAAATTTGGGTGATTCTATGTGGGCCTCTTACCTCTATGAAGCCATGAGATACAAACATATGACCTTCCTCGGACAGACAGAACCCATCATGGACACAGGACAATCTGAAATAGGACATTGGAGCTCTAACTGGAGATCGTCCATTAACACGCTGTGTGGCCCTAGGCAAGACCCTTACCTTTTCTGGGTGGTAGTCTCTCCACCTACACATTGAAAAGGGCTCTACTTGGCAGCAAATTAAAAATATTACAGAGAGAATGAGTAAAGGCAACGCTGCTGTTGCAAGGGAGAGCGTGAACCTGGGGTGGCCTTCTGCTCACTGGGCCTGCCCCTTGCCTCACAGGGGCCCCGAGACCCACCCCCCCCGAGACTCCCCACCCCCACCCCAAGAAGCCCAGCTCCCAGTGTGGAAGCCGTCCTTCCCTGCAGAGTCCAGCGCTCCCTAAGTCTAGAAGACAGTGTGTGAATTACAGTGGAAACTGATAAAAGCCATTTTGACTTCTTTCAAGTGTTTTTTGTTTTTTGGCTGATACTCCCTATTGTAGAAAACTAGGACTATGTGGAAAAGTTTAAAGGGCAAACCAAAATAATTCATTAGCACCACTACCTAGAGATATACATTTAACATAGTTTCTTCCTTTCATTTATATATATAAAGAATGAAGGGTTTATATAAATTTATATAAAAGTTATACACACACACACACACAGATAATCATGTACCAAAAACTGAGGAGCACAGTTAACTGCAAACAAATAAAACCTGATCATCTGTATATACTGCTTGGAATCCTGTAACTTCTAATTAATAGGATGTCATGAGAATTTTTCCACATCTAGGCATTTTTGGAAACTATTTCAATAGCGATTTAATATCTCATTAAGCAGTTTCTCGTTATCGGATATTTCGATGATTCCAGTTGTTCGCAGCCACAGATGTCGCCGTGATGAACGTCTCCGGCCGCTGCTCCGATTACAGTATTAGTAAATTCCTCGATGGAGACAGGCTTCCTGGGTCAAAAGTTTGACCTCTTGTAAGGCCAGCCATCTTCCTTTGTTTGACTTTGGGTTGGTACTGCTTGTTCAAGTAGACAGAACCCCTTACTCTGGTATGTGGGGATCTGAGGAGCTGGTCTGACTGTTCGCCGAAATAACATTCTGGAAAGCAGTGGACGTGAAGCAGCTCCTACACACCGCAGAGCTGCAAGTATCTCCTGGGCCACTAGTAAACGGATCGGTGTCCTCAGTGAATGTCGTGGCAGGGCATGGCATTCCAGCTCAGAGAGAGCGACCCGCAGAGTCAGTGCCGATATTTATCATGCATCTGATTGCTGAGGTTTTTCTTTCGTGAACACCTTGTGAGACTTACCATTGGTTTAAACAAGCACAACCTATGTGTTTCCAAATCCCCTCATTTTGGAACTCCTGTTTTTGAAAAAACAAGTTGGAACTGGGCACTTTGGGGGTGCATAAATGCATATTTAAGGTATGAATGCTTCTTTCAGGAATCGATCTGCGTCTTGGCTGGGAAACCTCTCAGGTGCATGAACCAACCCTGGTTACTTGGTCATTTGTAGAGAAATATATTTCAAAAATGCTTTCTTGACCTTCTAACTTGAAGACAAGCACATTCCTCATTTTTTCCCAACCAAAGCGAACCAAATTTTCAAGTGCAGAGAGTGTGTTTTCGGTGGATTCGACCCAGAGCTATGTTGTTCTAGAGGTCTTAGAACTGGTTATGTAGTGCACAATACCCTTTGTAGCGCAATTTAAATATTGATTTTAACATGTAAACAAGTCATCCAAAAGCATTTCAGAAAAGCTGTTTTTAGGCGTTGGCTTAAAAGTATATTGGATAATGATTTTCCAAGTATGTTTGTTTATTTTTATTTTGCTGTCTTTATTTAGGCATATAAAATTTCTCCTTTTACTTGCACCCCATAAAGAAGTTCTGGGTCCGCTTTCTTTTTCTCTGGGCTCCCTCCCTTCCTTTACCAGCTGTTTCTTTTATTCATCTGGGACATCGGACAACATTCTTCATTACGCCGACAATGACTTATTTTTACTTAATTGCCTGGATTCTGGTCTTGTTAGGAAACTGTATCGACAATGACAATTTTCAGTTGTCTCACAAAGAAGGCACGTGAATTAACACAGATCCCAATCAGAACTCGCTAGTGAGAAACAGAGCCCCCCCAGTGGCACGTGTCTGATACTGTCTTTGTTGTGTTGCATTAACAGGGGGGTGGCATTCTTTTGAGAAGTAAAGCCTACGTGAATAGGGAGAGTTTTCAAAACCAGAATTCTGCAAGACCGACTCATCTTTATGGATTTAGAAGGCAGAGAGTAAGTTAGACAGAAACCTTCTGTTAATAAAGAACAGAAATTGGAGTTGCTTTCCTGCTTCATCGAGGAGCCAAACTTTCTTAGGCATTGGGCATAGGCAGATATAGTTGGGTGTAATAAGTCTAACACATTGACTCTGTATTTGAGTTTCATTACCAGTGGGAACCCAAGATGGGCCTTTTTTTTTTTTTGCTTAACTGTGATTGTATGAGTTTGTGAAACTGCAAACTTAACTTCTGTGCAGCATTAAAAGTGGTGTTACCTGGAGTGGAGTCTCTGGGTGCTTTGTGATTTGACCATTGTGGCTTTCAGTGCCTTTCTTTCTCTAAGAGGGGAATAAAAATGTTGCATTCACTAATGACCAAATCGGTCGGTTCCACTCATATGCCCCACACTGCCTCTGTGCCATCCAGCCTTTTCCAAGTTAATCTCTTGTAAAATGAGATCGTAAAAATGGACACAGTTGCCTCCACCCTGGGACGATGCTGAAGGACTCGTGGAGTCATGTCAGCCCCTTTGCCACCCCCCAGAGGAAATCATCACACGATTCATTGGTGGTGCCGCCCTGCTCCTCCAAGAGCTTGGCTTCCTTTGCTCCGCTCATCTCTTGGAAGTCTGACACTTCGGTTTGATGGTCCGGAGAAGGCACACTGTTTTCCCTCTCTCCAGGCCCACATCTTAAATGGCAGTACTCTCAACAGTGTTTTAAATTCATTTCTCCTTTATACAATCATGCATAAACCAAGTAGTACATCCTGTGAAGAATAGAGAGGTTCAGGAGGTGTGGGTTACCGTAGAATTTAAATAGCCACTTCACTTGCAATTATATTTTTGTTTTTATTTTTTTAACCTCACTCAAAGACATTTTTTCATTGCTTTTAGAGAGAGGGGAAGGGAGAGAGAGAAACATCGATGCAAGAGAGAAGCATTGATTGGCTGCCTCCTGTACGTGCCCCAATCAGGGATTATATGCACTGAGACAGGGCAGCGGGGGTGGGGGTGGTCGTCAAACCTGCCACCTAGGCATGTGGCCTGACTGGAATCGAACCTGTAACCTTTTGGTTACAGGATGATGCTCCAACCAACCTAGCCACACCAGCCAGGGCCGCACCTGAATTTTAAACTGTGAACGCCTTCTGCAACTATTAGCACATAGGAGAAGTCAGTTAGTTAGATGAAGTGAGTTTTCATGGTGTTGGGGACTATAATTTAGGGGTCCTTAACCTATAGGCAAAAAAAAATACTAGGGGGTGGGGACAGTGAAACTTTTAAAATGGATGGGACATTTTTTTTTTTTTTTAAGAACAGACATTTTCTTAGGGAGAGGCTTTTATCAAATTCTCACAAGGGTCTGCAGCCTGTCAAATGTTAAGACACCACTGAATTCTAGCTTCATAATTTTTTAATGTTTTATTTCAAAAGTTGATGTTCTGTTTCTTTTATGCAGAAGAGACAAAAGCATGCCCGCCATGGATATTCCTTGATCTTTAATTTCTTCTCTCTCATATGTCCCATGGTAAATGTACAGGAAAGAAACATAAAACGCTACCCAAACTCTGTTAATAGCTCCGAGAAATGCACATTCAGAGTGCTTTAAAATCAGGTTACAAATATAATTTTCAATTTGCTGGGGAGAAAATAGGAAGAAAGAGTCCTTTGGAATACAGAATAAATTCATTGTATGTACATTATTGGCGTTGGTTCATCCTATTCCTCGCTGGCCCATAACTCAACACGTCTTTAAGAAGCAGGAAGTGCACATGCTGTCCCTGTTGATAATATTGAGGGGAGAGGCAGGCACATTGAACTTCTGTGAATTGGGTTCTTGAAATCAAAGAGGCGACAGGTGAAGTTTTATTCTCTGGCATCATAAAAGTCCAAAGGCGAGAGCTGTGTTATCAGTTAAGGACACTTAGATTTGATTGAGAAATTTACAGCTCTTGTGGATTCTTTCCTCCTTTGTGGGGTAATTTGAATGAATGTGAAGGCCTGGCCCTGATGGATTCCAGAAAATATGTCCATCTTAATTTGCTGGGGACCTATGGGAGCCATCATAGCATAGGGTCTGGGTCCCTGAGACGCAGAGAGCCTGGGGGTTTGTGGGAGGGCACTCTTTTCCTTCTTTAAAATACTCCATTTCCCACAACTGATTTTTATTCTTCTGTGACATGCTGGAAGTGTCGCTGTGACTATTTAAGAAGTATGGACGGATATATTGCTGACTGGTTACTTACTGGAAGTGTTTCACATTATGTTGATTTTAAGCAGCTTTGCCATTTCTCCCTCTGACTCCTCAGGACTCTCAGCCTTCCCTTATTCTGAAATTTCTGGGGCCCCATCAACTGAAGCCACTGAGACAGTGTGACCTACGGTGGGTCTAGAGAATTCCAAAGCCCTTAGTAGCTGGTAGGAAAGCATGGTATTTCCTATACCATAAGCTAAGCAGTTGCAAAATGAAATGTGGCAACAATAGTTGCCTTTCCACTGATTGATAAGTTCTGATGATTTATTTATTTGCCTTTTTTTGTTTGTTTGTTTACCACTTTATAACAAAGTAATGGTGTACTGGAAAGACCTGAATTCCAATCCCAGCTCTTTTAGTCATGGTTGTTTGAACCCTAAGACAGGGCTTTAGCCATTCTGGACTTGCCTTTCCTCACCTGTAAAATGAACATAATATTATCTGCTCTGCTGACTTGATGTGGTTAGGGTGTGGGGGAAATGAGAAATCAATGGATATCACTTTAAGAAGCATTTTAAAGCCAAGTGGAGATGGCTCTTTCCTTGATAGAATTCCTCCCAACAATTCAGACTCAATCAGAAGCCCGCGTATTTTAGTGGTTCGCAGTTCTGGCTCTGGAGGCAGACAGGGCTGGGTGGGCATCCTCTCCGCACCACATACTCATAGGGGAACTTGAATAAGCCACTTGTATAATCTGAGCCCCCCCATCTTCCTCATCTTCAAAATGAGAGTAATGGTAATTCAGACCTAACAGAATCGCAGCATGGATTGATTGAGGTGACTTTGCTAGCACAGTGCCTGGCGTGTGGTCAGTGCTCAGTAACTGTGAGCCGTTACTAGGGTTCAAGTCCCTTTGCCTCCAGAGTTAAGCGTTAGCACACCCTGAGAGCACCGCCCGGCACATGTGCTCCTGGAATGCACGACACACAGGCAGGCTGGCTCTTCGAGAGGTGGCAGAACGCCACCGTTTCCTACAGTTCTCAGTTTCCTGTGCCTTCCAGTGGTATTCAAAACACTTCACGATTCAACTCAAGAAATTTAGCACATCTTCCGAATAAATTATTATTGTCATTAGCACGTTACCACCCAAGAAAATCTGTGCAGGAACAGAATACCCAGAGCGGAATGCTGTATGTTCATCAACTCGTGAGCTGTACCATATGTACGCGGATGTTTTCGTTTCGGTGGCTGCTTTTTGTACACCAAAGCTAAAAGCAAGACACACCCGATGGTGTTTGTTGATCTTGTGACTAACAGGGTTAGCAAAGACCCCGTTAGGATGTTCAAACAGGAAGAAAGATAAGGAGTGCAGGGCAGAGAAAAGGCACCGAGGCAGCTCCTCCTGATAAAAGGGCAAATGGGACCATCTTCCTTTTTACCAGCTTCGGTACGTACATGCATCTGGCAAGGAAGGCAGTCCTAACTTGCATTATGGGTAAAGCAACCGAGAGGAGAATCTATTTTGGTGATTTCCATGAAACTTCCCTTTGATGTGGACTGAGATTAATCAACGACCCTGTCCAGCTGTAGTCCCCCAGCTCTCCCTCCACGCCATCACTTTCTTTCCTTGTGAATCTTGTTACGTGTGGTTTGGCGTGTCAGATCGTTTTTACTTTACAGGTTTCCAAAGGTGATAATTTCTTGCACTTTACATGACTATGTATACTAGAGATGAAATGTTGCTTCAAAGTAACTACAGTTTTAGGTGCCCACATTGCTCAATTCTTTTGAACAGCATTTCTTCCTCTTCTATATAACTATATAAAATATAAAATATGTTAAAAATATATATAATATCTCAGCTCTGAACCAAACTAAAATTTCTCCCATTAAAGGGTATGTTCATTATTTACTTTGAAATGAATGCCCTATGGATCTTCAAACCTAAGCTTGGAAAATAGGAAATAATTCACTCTGGCTTGAAAAGGGTGGGGATTTCTTTGTTTCTTTTTATATTTATTCAGGAAAAGCTGACAATCGTCCCACATTAATGAACTACACCATCAATCACAGAGTTGACAATGAGCGGAAAAGCGAGGTATATGTCAGGCTGACGGCATATTGCCTTTTTCAGCGAGGGCATGGCTGTTTATAGCACTTTCGTTGGCAAAATTCATCTTTACACTGGAACAGGAATAGAAAGAATTAGAAAGGCAGCCAGTGGAAAGAGCTTTATGTTTTCAAATTGTGGAAAAAAATAATAGGGGAAAATTGAGAAACGATTATTTTGGTAGTTTGTGGACCTGTCGCCCAGGACTTAGAGAGTAAACGGAAAATGAGAGAAAAGTGGCATTTCTTTGATCTTGCTTCGTTCTGCAGGGCTTCATCTTTTCCTAGGACCATGGCAAAAAGTTTCAAAGATTATATACAACATCTGCATTGGAACCCTGAGAGTGTCATCCAAGTGAGTTGATACTAATGGATGTACTCTACTCTGAGCACCCACCTTGGGTCAAGACACACACACACACACACACACACACACACACACACACAATCACAGGTTTGAGCTGGTGATCGATTATGAAAATGACTTCAGTGGCCTCAGGAAATGGTAGAATTTCCTCCCTTCCTGGCTTCTAATCTCCTCTGATACCAGGTGGTGAGAAGAAAGCTAAGCCCTGGTAGAATCACTGTGTCAGGCAATATTTTGGTCAATTGTGACTTAGACCAAACAGCCACGTGTCCGTCCCTATCACCCATAAGTGGACGCCACCATCATCTCTCTCTTGGGGACAATCTTTCCTCTCTTTCAAAATCTGAACAGCTCTGACCTGTGTCATTAAGTTGGCCAACAAGGACAAGCTTAAGGTGATATCAGGATCTGGTAGTTACAAGAACTTATTATGTGTTAAGAGCAGCATAGCTGCTACTTCGTGTGATTCTCGTAGTAGCCCCGGGAGGTGGGGCAGCTGTCACAGACAAAGAGATGGGGTTAGAGACATGAACTGACTCACGCAGCATGCCACAGAGCCAGTGAATGCTGACTTACACTTTGAGGGTCTCTCTAACTGCAAGTTCCGGTCTCCTCAACACTACATCCATGCTTTTCAAACCTCTTGACCTTTTATAACCCTTTACAATCTTAAAAATGATTGAGAATTCAAAGAACTTTTGTTTATGTGGCTCATAGCTATTCATGTTAACTATATGATAAATGCAAATATTTCTTATTCATTTAAAAATGACAGTAGTGAACCCGTCACATGTCAACATAAGTAGCACACAAAATAAGCAATAACAGTTTGCTGAAACAAAGATATTTAGTGAGAAGAGTGGTATTGTTTTACATGTTTACAAATCTATTCAGTGTCTGATTTAATATAAGATAGGATTCTCAGATTTGCTTCTGCATTAGGCTGCTACATGTTATTTTGGCTAATGTATATGAAGAAAATACAGCTTCTTAAATACATGAGGTTGGAAAAAGGAGGAGTATTTTCATAGCTTTTTAAAAGATAACTGACAATATTCTTTGATACTACATCAAAACTCAACAAGTGGTAGTTTTTAAAAAAGTGCTGAATAGGAAACCATATGAATGAACTTTTGGTATTCTTTATATGAAAATCTACTGGTATACCTTTCACTTTGATCTTTTTATCGATCATGATTTGGCAACATCATGCATTGGTTATTTGGAAAATAATCAATTCACTGATATATCCATGGAGTCATATAACATATTTTATTCTACAGTGTTAAAAATTTATGTTCATTAATATTATAATAAATCTCATTAGTAAAGTTAATTAGGAAGCTGCCAAGCTCATAGTGATGGATACAAGTTTTCCAGATCCCAAATTTTCACTTGAAAGCTTTAATTTAATCATTGACAACACATGACTATCAATTGTTTTCCTTGAAGTGACAGTCTCACTTTGCTCATTTTTGTGAGGATGTTTCCCAAGCACCCAAGTCTGACTAAGCATTGCTTGTCAGGTGTACCTGCAAGTAAGCATGGTGTTTTGCAAAACGAAAGGACTAAATTCAGCTTATAGGTCCAACAGCTGCACAAGTATCTACCTTACCCTGACATAATCATGGTTCTTTTGCATGCAACCAAAAGTTTTGTTATTTTTCATTTCATCTCTCAGAATATTAAGAAGTCATGAGATGTTATACAATTTAATATTTTCATAAAATTTAATAAAATTAATAGTTTCTATGACTTCATCAAGAACATTCTTAAGTAAAATCTTTTTTTATGTGGTGTGTGTGCATACCTGTGCCCATGGGTGTTTACTTGTGTTTTCTGTGAGTTCACGGTGGTGAAGAGTCTAATGTCTGCTAAGTAGAATTTGGTGCCATAACCTTATTCTCAATAAATTATGATTATCACTGTACCCATCATTGTTTTACATCCTTCATACAAATATCAGCACAGTGGTTTTCTTAGGAAAATAGTTTGGACCTCATGCGTCTCCTAAAAGAGACTCAGTGACCCTCTGGGTCCATGGGACAGCAGTTGAGAACTGCTCTACATAACGCTCTCTCTCGAAAATGCTCCTGATGGACGAACAACTTTCTGTAGCAAAACAACAGGAAAAGCAAAAACAGGGTAGTAAAAAATCAGAAAAGAGTTGGATATTATTGTTCTTACGATAAAATTTCCATTCATGTTTTCATATATGTGTGTCTATAATGGCAAATAAAATGTTGGTAGCTTTTTATTTCTTATTAAATCTTTGTGCTTCTTTTCGCATAAGGAGAAAAAAGTCCACTGTGGCTCAGCAGACAGCATGCTTTCGAAGCCTTCAGTGGCCGCCTGACTTAGTTTTCACTTTTCCCATGTCAACATTGGAGCATACTGATGCTCTGTTTCTAATCCTGAAGACTAGCTACTTGGAATTGATTTAGAATATTTGTGTATAGTTACAGCATTTTAAGAGGCAAAAAACCACCAATCTCTCGTGAATGCTTGGAAAAATTTCTTTTCTGTGACATGAAAACATCTCATGTTCCCCTTTAGCCAAGAGAGAGATCTAAAGACCAATTCTTTAACAAGACGGGAAAAAGTTTCTAAAAACTAAACCTAGCAACTAATTTTGAAAGACTCTTGAGACAATTTGAGATTTTTATGGAAACTGATCATTGGTGCTAATGTTTTTTGAAGTTCTCCCTCTATTGTACTGAATGACCATTGGCCATATTTCCTAGTTTGGGGGCATTGCAACTTATCTAAGTCTCTTACCGGAGTCTCTGGGTAAGAACTGTCAATATGGGTCTTTCATTCTGTTTCTCTTTTTCTTTTTTTTTGTGAGAATTTTTTTCTTTCAAAGAAAAAAAAAGAAACAGAAAAATGCCTGTCTGTGCCTGAGGTTCATTCCCTGCAATCTGAGAAGCGTGGTGTTTGGGCTGAGCCTTTGAAGCTTCCAGAGACATGCTTGGGATGGAGGCGCTAACGTTTTCAGGTTGTGGGCGTTTTTCAGTAGTAGGTGAAACGCAGGCATAATATACTCCGCTATCTGGCTCCACTGGGGAATCAAAGGTCTGTCTGATAAAATGAGCCAACAGTGTTTCCCAAAGTATGGTAAGATACCAGTGAATGTACCAGCCTTGGCCTGGAACATGATTTTAGGGGACACATAGACATTTTCCACTTAACCGTTATAGCCCCATTTTTTGATGGTTGTCTTCAATTTACTGGTTTTCTAAGTATAGTTTTCTTTGAAAATAATTTTACTTAAATGAAACGGTGAGTCAGTTGAAAGCAGGATTATTAAGTAAATGATAATAATAGCAGTAGGTGGATTGGCAAAATGATATACGAGGGACTGAAGTCTGAGGGAGCTGCAATAGTTCCGACAGGCCCAGTGCATTGGTTTACTTGCATTATTTATTGAATGCCTGCCTCTTCTAGGTACATGCATTCAGCAGTCAATACTATACACAACGGCCCTGCCCTTGTGGGACTCTCATCGTAGATGGGGAAGCAAATATATAACATAATGTGGGGCAGCTAATGGTATAAAGAGAAATAAAGCAGGGTCTGGGGCTGGAGCTTGACAGGGGTCCATGGGTATCATTTTGGAAAAGGTCGAGGGAAAGCCTGGTTGACAAGGTTGCGTTTGAGGAGAGACCACCATGAACTGAGTTTAGCTCATTTCAGCAAGCATCTGTTGGGTGTCTGACTCTGGAATACACATATGAATAAGTGGTCAGAGAAGCTCAGAATTGGTGGACAGAGGTAATAATTACAATTTAATAGGATCTATAGGATGACTAGGATAAAAGTCATTGGTGATCTATAAAAAGGACACTTCGGTTCCATGGAGGAGGGGAATGGCTATCCCAAGCAAAGGAAATGAGGTCACAGAAGGTGTCCTAGAGGCAGCGGTTGCCTTGAACTCCACCTTTCAGCATGGGAGGAGTTAACAGGGGAAGGGGATGGTGGGAAGGTGAGGTCATTCACAGCACAAGGAACAGCATGTGCAAAGGTGAAAAGCATTCCTAGTAGGTAGAATCTGGATTGGAGGGACTGATAAATAGATGGAGGGTGAGCACCACTAGATATGTGGATTCACAAGTTTTAGAGAATTGGAAACTGCAAGATACTTAATAGTAACCTATACAGAATGCAGAGTGTTTCTGTTGATTCAGAATGTGGCTGAATGTCCAGTACCCCTCTTAGACCCAGTTAAGAGGGGCCTCTGCTCTGGACTCTGCCCTTCAGAGGGTCCCAGTTTGGCCCTCCCCAAGCCGTGCTCCTTCCTATGGGACCAGAGGTCCATGGAACCACCTGGAACCTGTGCACTTTCAGTATCACACTACAATCCAGGAATCTGATGCCCCAAAGGCCCTGAGTTCACTTTCAAGGCTTCCATGGGTCCCCCACCTGGTCCTACCTTCCTGGGGAGTGCTGCTGTGTGCATCCCAGTTTTGAGGGGTAGATGAAGGGCTATTTTGCGGAGGATGAGGAAGGAGATTGGGTGGGAGGGCTCGGGTGTTCATGTATGTTTGTGAGGCCCCTTGAGATGCTGATCTGCACCAGAGGTGGGAGAAGAAGGGGACATGTGGTGGGGTGGCTTCCCTGTGCCACCAGGGTCTTGAGAGGAGGTGTGACATATTTCATTTAAAGTTTGTCTTATAGCTTTGACACATTTAGCCGTGAGGTATGTGAGTCTTTTATGAGGGATGGGCCTGAGTATCATAATGCTTTACATTTGTTGCCTTAAACTAGAAATACAGTTATGACCGTAGAGACATGCAATTCCTATGGGGCGACTTATTAAATATGTAGTTTTCGGGGGAGAAGATATATGAAGATTTGCCTCACTTTCCAGAATTTTGGCCTCCTCGCTACATCATATATTCATATCCAGAATTGAACTAAATAGTTTCAAATAAGTGCACATCTTGAATTCACTTTTAGAGAACAGTTTTGGAGAAAGTAAAAGAAAATCCCACATTGCGGGGGGGGGGTAAAAGACAGAAATCACAACCTTCCAAATCTAAAGGACAATTTTTGTCATTCACCTATAGAATGAGTTAATAGTTCAATACAAATTAGAGTATTTTATAAAAATTAGAAAAAATTATGACAAAACCATCATTACTTTATCAAGAAAGTATATCAAGAAATGATAAGCTTACAAGTTATAAAGTCCTGAGTATCTTTCTTGATTTGATTAATAAATACTAAGTACTTCCAGAAAAATTCCTTCCAAGATAAAAAGATCCAAGAAATCAGTGTGATCATTAGATTTATCCAATAAAAGTTAGGGCGTAGGAAAGAGTGTGTTCCAGATAAGTCCTATGTAATACTCCCGAAAGCCATGAGGTCACCAATAAATTAAAGTTGGATTGGGGGCCCAGAATCTGCTAAAGCTGAAGGCAGGAGGCCAGACTGCCAGAAAGAGAACTGGGAACCTCGGGGAGGCTGAACCCTCTTTGTTGCAATGCTTGACCCATCGTTGCACCCCTGGAATCCATCGGATTTGAGGTAACAGTGTCTGTCTCTATCCATCATGCGACCAAATTGCATTGCACGTCTCTGACCAAAGATGAGATCATTGTTCTTAGCTCACAGTTTGAGGCTCAGGCCGCCCTACCCATAGGTGGAGTAATGCAGAACGTCTGTGCCCTGGGACATGAGGTGGGAGGGGACTAAGATTTTATTGCTTAGCTACCCTGTGCCAGGGAGGGTGCTGGGTTCTTTCTTTAACTGTCTAATTAATCCTCACGAGAAGATGGGAGAGCTTGGAGAATATATCCAAGCTCGCAGAGCTTCACCAGTGGCAGGTCTTGGGAGTCACACCCCTGTCCATACAATGCCTTTCGTAGGCTCCTTCCTTGGCACTGTGCTGAGGGGTGGCAGAAGCTCTCTGCCCTGGGAGGTGGTTTCGCCTCCTAGGCTCACAAGGCTCAGAGGAACTTGGAGGTTCTACAGTCACAGGATTCTTCTGTCACTTGCATGCCCACTCCCACATTCCTAGCAGGTCTAAGCCAAACGTATCTAGAGACCTCCTCAACACTGAGCTGCTACTCTGCCTAAACTTTTCCCCTATTCTGCATTGAATCTTAGTCTCTTGCTAAATAAAATATGACCCCAGGAAGATGCCGTTAATACCTAGGTTTAAAGTATTTTGCACCATTTGTATGTAAGAACCCAAGGACAACAGAATGTTGGGAGAAGCAGCAAAGAAAAAATGTGGTCTCTGGGGAAGGCCCTAGCATGCCCTTTCTCCACTTTCATACCTCTTGCCCCCACTCCCTGAATTCTCCCATTAAGGTGGAGAGAATCTCCAAGACAGAAGCTGACTTTTCTTCAGAGCTTGGCCAGGATGTCGGGGGGTGCCTTGTTGGACAGTGTGGAGGGATAAGTAACCGGAAAGCCCTGACTTCTCTCAGTACATGGCTATTTGTGTGCCACAGGGCTTCGTCTGCTCTGAGTCTGTTGCTGGAGACCGGAGTGTGCCTCTCATACAATTGATGCATTTCTGAAATACTAAATCCAGAATGCATTTTCTTTTTTTTATAAAGATTTTATTTATTTATTTTAGAGAGAGGGGAAGGGAGGGAGACGGAGAGGGAGAGAAACAGCAATGTATGGTTGCCTCTCACATGGCCCTCACCGGGGACCTGTCCTGCAACCCAGGCATGTGCCCTGATGGGGAATCGAACCGGGACACTCTGGTTCCCAGCCCGCACTCAATCCACTGAGCTACACCAGCCAGGCAGAATGCATTTTCAAAAAACAAAAACTAGAAGAACAAGTTTTCTTGTTAAGGAATTTTGCATGATGGAAAAAATGAACCTGAATTTTTCTGCATTGTTAGTTTGAATGTTCAGAAATCAAAATGAACCAGGGAACTTGTTAGCACCGTCTAAAGTAAAGAATTCCTACCTAGTAAAACAGTCATTCATGAATTTTCTGCTTTATTAGTTTGAGCAAAACTGTGTTTTTTTGCCCTACTGGGTCTCTTGATGTAATGGGGTATTTGGGATTTTGAGGTGGCAATGACTTTCTGATAAAATAACCATTCAAATGATGAAGTGTAAAATGGCAATGCAAGATCAGTCATTCTCATTACGAGGCATCAAGCTAATAGGGTGTACGTGATAAAGTCAGATAAAACTTCAGTCGCAGCGTTCCAAGGAATATGGTCCCTGACTCCACCGGACTACAGTGTTCTCAGGGGTCTTGCCAGCAGAGGAGAGCCTGATGTCAGGGAGTGCTGTCCACGGGCTGTGGTCCTCTTGGTTGTGTTAGCGCAGTCCCCTGTAGCAAGGCATGTTCAGATTTTTTACGGTGGGCTTTGTACGGTGAAGGTCCTTTGACTCTAAGCGCAGGCGTGTAAAGAGGCTCACAGAGCCGGCTTAGCTGTCGGATTTGGGTCTCCACATATTGCCGGAGTTTCCCATTTGTCCCTTGTTGGTGGGATTGAAAGAGGAATCTCACAGTCACCTAATTTGGTGGCCCCAAGAGATAAGAGAGTAGCTCATGTTGTCCTTCTTCTGGAAGACACTTACCTGCAGGGCTGATAAACCCATCTCGCCAAAGGTGTGAGTGGCTTACCTATGGCTTGCTGTCTGCCCCTTCTTCCTGGGAAGTGTGGGAACCAGCATCAGAATGAGAAGAAAGTGGGTCTTCCTGTTCTGTGATAAAAGTGGAGGGAGGCGTTCATAGGTAGGTCCTTTATGTGGCTGCCTACTTTCTTACCTAGGACAGTCTGACTCCTTACTGGCACCTTTCTCTCCAGTTAGACTGGAATCTGAGATTTTCAGTCTGGGTTGTTTAATCTCTTGGTTCTGGCCAAGATCTGAACTTGTTCCTCAGTTTTAACTTTTGCTGGTTTGTGATCCCGGTTCTGACTCTATTTAGACTGAATAGAGTCAGAGAGTGGGAATCGCTTGGTATATTTCAAGATGCTTTGTCATTATTTAATTTTAAATTCAAAGCAATCTTTTGAAGTTCGTAGGATAAGTTTTGTTAGTCCCATTTTACAGACAAGAAAAGAAGGCTTGGAGTGGTTAAAGTCTTGTCCAAGGCCATTTAGCTTGGTGTCTGCCTGCAAATATTCCTTCCACTGCTTCCCAAACTAACCAGGGTACTTCCCATTATCACTGTTGTTTTTGTGAATAGAACTTTTCTTATTTTTCAGCCAAAAAATACTGAGACTTTAAGCAATATTTTTTTTTCCTCTTGATAATCCATCGATTCAGTAGCTGAACAAGACACCAAGTCCAGACCTCTTTGTAGACCGTGCTCAGTCCCTAAGAAGGCTAAAGGAAACAGCAGGGTTCTTAATATATCCCATAGTGGACATAAATCCTATAAAATACATTTCAGCAGCAAAATAGACAGGCACAGTAATTTCAGTGTAAAATGTGCAAAGTCTTATTTACAGAACATCTCACGATGCTGTTCCCAGATGTCTTTTTAAAGACATTTTTAGTTACATGCAAAGGAACTGAAAACCAGGAATATAATTGGTAAGAAACGTAAATCTGTCCAAAAAAAACAGTTACAACAACTTGATGAGATATATATTTTCTCAGCATCAGCATAAAAGAAAGAACATTCTGATCCAGAAATGGTCTGTAAGTAAATAAACTTTAATTGGTTTGACAATGCCCCTTTTCCTGGCAGTGCCAAGAATCCTAGCATTATAATTACACAGTTCTGGGCAGGCATGTGGTTCCCATTAAGAAAGACTTGTGATTGACTGAGTTCATGAGGCATGTCAGAAAAAACACATCAATGTCTTTATAAGAAGGGAAGAGAAATGGATCTAAATGTATTTATAACTTCACACGATACACATTCATAAATAGTTTCAAAAGGGCATACATTTCTTTAATTCTGATGGAAAAAAAAATCCCTAAGGAAGCCATTTGGGAGCATTTTGGCCTCTGCTTCTGTATAAACTCAACACAGTTACTTGCATTGAGGCAAAAGGGACACCTTTTTGCCCTTACAAGGATTTATTTAAGGGTTCCTGTCAGGAAAATGTTGAGAAATGGCTTTACCATTAACAAAAAGATTTTTCAGATCCATTCTCAGCCCGGTGTGGTGAGCCGGGCAGAGTTTATTTTCCTTCATTCCTAACCCCGGTGAAGATTTTTAAAAGAAGAGGAAACTGAGTCCTGGGAAGTTAGTAAGCCGTTCAAGGTTTCCAAGCTAGTAAACGCTTTAATTGAAAATGTGTTGCATAAACATTAGAGGGGTGAGTTAGGTAAGCGGGTAGGGGCGTTTGAACCCTTGCAAACGCCGAAAGCTCCACAGGTAACACAGATAAAATTTAAACAGTTTAAATTTATATGCAGAAGGAGAAAACCGGCTAGGGGGGAGAGGGCGAGTTTCCTCCAAGGACATTTTACACCAAAGCCTAATGACTGGCCTCCATCGCCCAAAGTGACTAAAATATTGAGGAGTTTATTTTCTGCTTTTGCATAAATACTTTTAAGATGACAAACATTTTTAGGCCGGCCAAGTACTGTCACCCTTTGGCAATGTTAACATCTCCGTCTTGGTGTATTTTCTTGACAACAGAACAATTGTGTGTGTGTGTGTCCTTTTTCTTTTCTTGAAAAACATTCTGTCAATAAGTAGTGGCAAAACATGTGGTCAAAGAGACTATCTCTACAAAGGCATCTCTTACATAAAATATGAGGTTTTTTCCAACTTAAACAATAAACCAGTGATTTACTCAATGGAATGTCTCAAACTGTTTTTATAAGCAGCAGTTCAGATATTTTTAAGCAGCCTTCTGGTATTCTAGAGTGGATACGCAAAATATTATAGTTTGAAATTAATGAAACAATGCCTGTGATGCCAGCAATAGTAAAAATAACAATGAATAATAGCCACTCTCTATCGAGTACTTACTGGGTGCCAGGCGTTCTGCTCTGTGGTTTATATTTATATTTATTTAATACTCTCATCCGTAGTAGGAGATGATTAACCCCGTTTTACAGATGGGGAAATTAAGGCTTAGCTGTAAATTGTTCATGCTTACACGGATATTGAAGGGCAGAACCGAGGTCCCTTCCGGCTCTGACATTATTGCTCTGCTGATCTTTCTGTAATGATTGGGCGTGGGAGCATTTAGCACAACCTATGCCTGAGGCTCAGTGCTGGGTACTTTCATGGCGTCCTCATGCATTTCATTGGCTCTCGTTATCACTTGGTTCATCAGTGCTGAGGAAAATGGAGAGTGATGGGTTTCACTGAGACGAACCCATGTCTGGAGTTAGATGGTCTCTGACAGAGAAGCATGGAAAATACACGGCCTCACAGACCACCTTACAGAGACAGTGTGATGCTGTTATTAGTCTGTGTTTTTATGGTTCTTACAACAAAGTGAAAGTGCACGCACGTCTGGCCCTCCTAACAGTAATTCCCACTAAGTGTCACTATGAATAGTGACAGACAAAGAGACCAAGGCACAGAGAGATCAAGGGACTTGCTTGAAATCACACAGCCTCGTTTTTGCGGGACTCAGGGCTAGAAACTAGACTTGTGGACTTGGGGCCCGTTTCTGCATGGAATCACACTGCCTCTCGGTGCCAGGCCTGGTGCTTATTTTCCAGGACTGAAGGAGTGCCATTTCAGGGACAGCTGGTCTTCACGTGCCCACTCCTTGGTTTTCCCACGGTAGTTCAGGCCTACCTTCTTCCAGTAACCTTCTCACTTGTCACCTGCGTAGTGTCTCCTCCTTGATCTGCTCTTCCAGCTGCAGCCAGGGAAGCCTTCTTTCCACAGGACTTCTGATGAACCCTATCCACAGAGAGGCTCCAGCTGGCTTCACAGAGCCAAGATGACTGCAGGCGGCTCCAAGAAGAGCACCCTGGTGGTATCCAGTTTTTCCGATCATGTACTTTCTCCTGTCCTACCTACACTTCGTACCCCACAGGCCTCCACCCCGTGTTAGAGTCCATCCCATCCTGTGCCAGGATGCTCATGTATTGCTTCCTCATCCATTGCTTCCCCTCTCCAATGGCTTCTCAGCTGTTCTGTTCTTTTGCTGGGATCTCTAATATCGCATATCCCTTTCCATCTTGCTTCCTAGCTGTTTTTCTGTGTTTTAATCCCCCTGCTAAGACTGTAAGCTCCTCAAGGGCTGTGCTGTCTAGAGCACTGCATAGAAATAATATGCCCGTGGCACTTAGCAAGCAGGCAGTCAACGGGTGTTGTCTTGAATGAAGGAAGGGGTGAGCTATCCTACGTCTTAGGGGCTGTTATAATACTTAATAAATATGTCTTGAATGAATGAGCACTTGAGCAAACAGCTATGATAGGCACTCGGCCCCTCACACACCCTTCCAGCATCTCGAGGAGAATTTTTGAAGTAGTTACTGCTGTCCCCTGTTCTTGGTGCTCACGGCTGCTGCTCTCACGGCCATAAGCTGGGTTTGGAACCGCACAAAGGGAGGAGGACTTTAGTGAGAAGGGCTGCACCCGGGCTCCATGTTTCTGTCAGCCTTGATCCCAGGGGTGCCTGCATTTGGTTCTAATTGGTGGTGGATCACAGCGATCACTGTGAATAAGCACTTAGGCTGTGGGTTTCCAAGAGCCTCATTGGCCATTTGTATCAGTCATTTGACATGAAGAGGTTGGCGTCTGCTCTCCAGCCTGACAAGAAATTGCCCACCATTTGGCACAGAAGCCGTGGTCTGTATTCAGGCCCAATTGTGCACTCTGTTCACAACCAAGAAGCCCAGCTCCCTGCAGTGGGGACTGAAGAGGAGGCTTTGCAGAAAGCTCTCCTTCTCCCAGCTGTCATTTCCTGTTTCCTGCTGGTACAAGAGGTGCAGACTCTAGCCATTCAGCTACTGTGTTGTTGGAGGCTTGAGGCTCATCTAGATGTTGGGGGTGCATGGGAGAATTTACTGGGTATCGGAGAGCCAGGGAGTCATCATGTCTCTTGGTGTGCCTCAGAGGGCAGAGGCGCTGGAGTAATGCTGCAGGATGTTTCAGCCATGTTTCTCCGGGGCAGAGAGGAGGGCCTCAGCTGGTGGTGGGCAAGACCAGGGGCTGCCAGAGGGTTTTCTGTTGGAATCGTGGAGAAGCTGGTTCAACTGGAGATGCCAGCTGCTGAGTGAAGCAAAGGGGAAACATCCCTGTGAGGAATTGTTTTTCCTTTCGCTCTGTGTCATTCCCCCAGCTCTATTTTGTCCAATTCTGAACCAGGAGAGAAATAGAGCAACATATTGAAAGCAGGGATCTCTCTTCTGCGTGGGGAGGAGCGACCTTTATAGACTATGCACTTCTCTGTATTTATATTATTATTGATAGGTTCTGGGAGGCAGACTCAGAAGAACAATGGGGCCTATTTAAAGCCTGTTGGGATTGCATCAGCTGATACAGGAGCAACCCAATCCACTGCACTGCTCACTCCCAAGGTAGATGGTCCTTTGGTTACAAGCCATAGAAACTGATCCTTGACGACTTAAGCAAAAATAAAGGGGTTTATTGGGGAAATAAATGGTAAGCTTAAGAGTTGTAAGAAGAGTTGAATAATAAGGCGGGGAATGTAAGGATGTAAAGCAGCCCTGGGGATCCGGGTCACAGAATGCAAAGGTCTCTCAGGATGGTGCCAGGCAAAGACCTGGCTCCTACTGTTTCCTCCCCAGTGTCCTCCTACGCTTCTGAAGATTCAACATCTTGGGGGAGAGATTTGGATTGGCCTGACGATTACCCATTCCTCTAAGATCATGAAGAATGGACTGGGCAGTTTACTAAAGGAATATTATAATTATGAAATGATGGATTGGGCAGGAAAAGTAACAGATATCCACCAGAATGGGCCCGGTCCACTGCAAATGGGCTCACAGCTTTTTCCATCTTTCTGAGCAGAGGTATTTATTCATTCATTCATTCCTTCATTCCTTCCACCCATTACCAACAGCTACTATGAGTCAGATAGTGTACTAGGTGCTGAAAATACAGTTATTTAATAATTCAGTCACCTAAGTTGTAAGATGTGCTCCAGAGACAGAGTTGGGGACAACCATGTGCTCCCCCCAGGACGCTGCCCCAGTGAGCCGTGAGACACCATCCCAACCCCTGTGAGGCAGACAAGCTCAGAAGGGCCCGCGCCTCGTCCTGTCCTCCTCTGCAAAGTCTGCACGTGTCCCTGCCCCAGCTTTCACGCGTGCTCGTGATCGCTTCTAGTGGTTTTTTTCTTTATGTGTTATCCACATAGTTTGTAGAATGTAAATTGCGACTCATTTACATTTCTTTAGAACCGTTCTTATATATTTTTTCCTTGGGCAGTTAGTTATGTCATCGCCCCCATTAATGTTCCGGGCACTCAAGGGCACACGCAGTGTTTCTACTTTTTGTGGTTTTCCCTACCTACTTCTCTCTTGAATGTCTAGCAGTGGAAGAACACTTCAGGTGATGGAGCCTCTGTCTACCTGTGTGACTTCGGAAGTTTTCTGAACCTCTCTGTGCCTTCTTCATTCTCTTATCTGTCTAGGAGGCAGTCCCTGCCCCACCTACTTCGCCAGATTCTTGGGAGGGTCAAATGAAATAATAGATGTTAAAAGGCTCTGGAAACTTAAAAGTGTTCTTAAAGCCCAGGGGCGTATTGAGATTCTGTGGCTTTAGGATAGAGGCCTGAATATGAGGTATGACGACTCAGTAAAGAAAATAAAAATAATAGTAATAGGAGCCCAACTTTATCCAGTGTTTATTCTCCTCCAGGCACGGTGCTAAGCCTTTACATAACTGTCTCATGTAGTGCTCACCCACTAGCCTTTATGGGAAATATCAATGCTATTTCTGCTTTGCAGAAGAAACTGAGGCTCAGAAAAGTGAAATCGTTTGCTCAAGGGCATACCATTGGTATGTGGGAAGCCTGGATTTTATTGAAAGTCTGACTGCATTCGCTGCCCAACAGCTCCCTGATACTCCTCCAGACCTCTTAGCTCCAGGATGGGAACTTCACTGTCGGTGCTCCGTTAGAAACTCGAGCCCTGGAATCAGACAGCCTCGGCTTTAAGTGCGGCTAACGCGCCACAGCTGTGTGATCTCAGCGAGTGACTGAGTCTCTGAGCTCAGGGCCCTCCTTGTGAAATGGCGGCGACAACAGTACCTTATTCATAGGGCTGGTTAACAAAAGTACACACGAAAAGCTATAAAAATGGTCATAATAATCATTATTAATTGGATGGCGAGTGATTGAATTGCAAAGCTGGGGCCCAGACAAGTCTGGCAAATCCAATGAAATGAGAGAAAGATTAAATTCTTCAGAATTTGCTTTCCCTTTCCCCCAACCTCTAGCTTACAAAAGGTCCCAAATCTGCACCTCCCTGACTTAATTCAGCCTTCAGATGCATTCGGTTTGGTCTGAAGAATGTGTGCGCATAATATATATATATATATATATATATAAAATCAGATGTCAACTTTATAAAACTAGAGGACTTCACACTCAAATTGGTGTATCTGGCCATTCTTTAGGGATTGGAGCCTGTATTGCCACGGGCTCCCTTGCTTGCCCGGGAGTCGCTCTTTGCTGGACACAGCTGTTCTCTTCGCGTGGGGGAGCAACGCTCCCGTGGCTCCTGTCGGTGTTTGAGTTTGACCCCTTGCCTGAGAACAGCCCAAGTCAGCCTGGGAAAACTAGGGGAAAGATAGAAGTGACTCTTTTATTTAAAAAAAAATCTAGTTCTGAAATTGTACCTGTCCCTAATTTTATGCAGGACTTGTCATCAGCATTCACTTGCACCTGCTATGCCATGAAGGAGAGGGGAGTCCCTTGTTGCAGACCAAGGAGGGGGGAGGTGAAAAAGAAAATGGGGGGTGGGGAGAGGAGAGAGAGAGAGACGGGAAACAGGTTGTTTCTTAATTAAGCTGGGGATGGAGACAGGGGCCAGGAGAGACAGTGCGGCTTGTGGCTTGGCATTTATCACGCCGTTGCCCCCTGACCTGGGAGCCCTGCTGGACGGAAGAGCCAGGCTGATCGGAATGGCTTTGCTGATATGCTGTTGCTGGGGTAAGTGGTTATTGATGGAGGGACTTAAGTGGCGTGTGGAGAACACCAGCCCTGGAGCTAATGCTCTGGTCCCACCGTCTGCACGTCTCCCGGGGGCTTGGCTCCACAGCCCTGCCTATGCTTGGATTCAGGACCTGAGCTTCATGGGCTCGCGGGCGTCCAAGCCAAGGAACTGTATTGTCCTCTTCCTCTCCTTCCCCCAGACACAGGACTAGGAGTTAGAAATCTGGGCTGTCTGAGACCTCTGACTTTCAACTTTTAACATTTTAATGACTTCATTACCGATAGGAGACAGAGGAAAACTGCATTAATGGCTTTTGTGGATGACAGTGATTCAGGAGCTATCACGTCAGCAAGTTTCAGAAAACATATTTGGTCCCAGAACTTTGAGAGAAAGCGAGGGAAGGTTTGAAAAGAAAAGAAAAAAAGAAAAAGAAAATCCTTCTTAGTGGAACGTTGGGATTCAGAAACCTTTAGAGATCATCTCTCCCAGTGGTTCTCAGCCCCGACCTGCCTTTAGGGTTTCCCGAGAATCCTTAAAACAAATGCTGATGTCTACCCCCTGCTCCAGGCATTCTGCCTTACCTGGTCTGGGCCAGAGCCCAGGCCTCAGCATTTCCTGAAAGACCACCGGACCAGTGTGGTGCACAGTCGGGTTGAAAATGCTGATCTAACGCCTTCACTTTACGGTCGAGATAAGTGATGATGGGTGACCTCCACGCAGTCACAAAGCTGGTTAGTGGCAGAACCACCACTGAAAACCCGGGCTGTCAGCTCATCGGCTCAGGGTGCTTTCTTTCACGCCAGGGTTTCCTTGTACACATCATTCCAAGAACACCTGCATGCTTTTTTGCCATCTTGTCGTGCCATCTGTACTATTAAAAAAATAAATTTATTTACATCAGCTCTTCAAACTTGATTTTATTTAAAAAGGAGACTTGGTGACACTGCAGGAAGTGGCAGTTCAGCCTGACCCGCAGTGAATGGGAGGTGACCATGGCTTGCATGCCACGAGCAGGAGGCAGCCTTGTGGTATTAGTAGCTGGACCCTGGTGCCTGCCAATGACTCTGCCGAACACGGAGGTTGGTGAGCATCACGTGTTCAAGAAAGGCTAGCACCAAACGGAGACTCTCTCACTGACTTCATCAGGACAGCAAACAAAACTGAAAAGGGACGGACCTGCTCACTATGTGGTTTGACGTTATTTAATGGTCGTGTACTTGCATCACTAAAATTGTCTTGAATCCATTATTGAGATTTGCTTTCTTGGCCTTCAAAAAATCATGGTGGGACTTATAAGAAAAATACTCTTCAAAAAGGTCAAGTGCCCACAACACAGAAAAATAAAATTTAAACTCAGGTTATCGTACAAGAGACTTGAGAAACCTAGAGAATGGAAATTAGAAACCCGAAGTAATCAGAATGGAACCATAGAAATCAATTTTCAAACCGGGGGACGACATGAACATTTTTGGCTCTGGCTGCCATTGGTATATTATTGTCAGCGTCCCCCGTAGGCAGTGGTCCCGACTAAAGCGGTCAGCCACATTTCATGGGAGCTCTAGGCTTTGAAGGCTTCATGTAGGTATTTTACTCCTCCTTTTGGGATTCCAAGTAAGACTTGGGCATTCATGAGCTTCATGGGAAATCAGCTGCTAACTAAAGGACCTCCCATATTGTAACAATAACCAGCATCGTAATTTAATTTTTTTTGGCACCGAATTTCCATTTGAAGAGACAGTTCTATTTTCTCGATTCAGTGTACACACACACACACACACACACACACACACACACACACACACACAAAGTTGCAGCAGAATGAGATTCTATCCAGAGAAAGTACTAAAATACTCTCAAGTACTTATAGTAATGGCCTGTTCTGGGCCAGGAACCTATGTGTTCTGGGTTTTGGTTGAGCACAGCACGTTATCTCTGGTTTGGTCATTTCCATCCCACCCACTTGGTAGTGTTCACTCTCCACATTGAAATACCTGCTTCATATTTCCTTTGATTTTTTTTTTTCCAGAGACATTAAAGCCGATAGGGAGTCTCAGTCACTGGGTCAATACCCTTTGATACATTTACCTAAATGGCGTGCTCCTCTTCATGTCATTGCGTCCATGCTATAATTAAATGTACCTTCAAATGGTATTGAAGGTAGGTAGTCTTTCCGCTTATTGCTTAATTAGTTCAGATTTGTCCTATAGTTTCCCATCACTCTGCAATCAATACGACTCCAGAGAACATTCCACCAATATTGGAAAAAGATGCCTCTCGTGTCCGTGAGTTCAGATGGGATTGTAAATTAGTTGTGTTGGAAAGAACAAGTCAGTTTTACTTTCAGAGAGCTTGCTAAGTGAATGTGCCTCTTCCAAACATACTTATTTATATAGAAAACCCCTCCATGGTTCCTTGGGGCCTATTCTTCTGTTCTTCCTTCATGTCTTTAGGTTACTAAGAATTTAAACCAAAAGAAAGCTAGGGCTTTTTCAAGGTTTGCTGCCCAAGGGAACCCTTGTGCTATTTTACCATCTTCTGGGCTGTCACAGTAATTTGATGGAAACAAAAAACTGGTATTTTCCTGACATGAGCTCTGCCCTGTGCCCTGTAGCGACTGGGGATGTAGGGACCGAGGGCATCAGGAGCCCCTGTAAAGTACAGGTATGCGTCCAGGGCCTCTTCGAAGAAGTGTGGCCAGCAGGGCTGGGTGCCAGGTGCAGCGAGCCCTGCAAAGATTTAGCCCCATGTCACACATTTGTCTTGAGTTTTCTTCCAGGCTAGTGCTTGTTACAATAAGAGCTTCATCCATGGGACGCTGCATGGTTTGGCGCTTTCAGACCACAAAATCTATTCTCTTAAATACCAACTGGATTATAGTCTCTGAATCAAGGGATTATGGCTATTTTATTAAATTACTTTTAGCTAGGGAGGAGTCTTCAAAGAGAGCGAGCTGGGCTTGCGCAGGAAAAATCCAGGTATGACGAGGGGAACTTGACTGTAAATGCCTTGTCATGGGGACTTTTGTTTGGTTGTTCATTTACACAGCAAATACTTACTGAGTATCTGCAGCGTGTCAGGCTCTCTGCTAGGGTCTGGAGATACAGCAGTAACGAAGGCAGGCAGAGTCGTGGCTCTCAGGTAGATTAGTTGAACTTGTTAATCTTTGCGCTCTTGCCGCCCGATGCAGTGTCTGACATACCACAGACCGTCCCTCAATGCATGATTAACTGGAGAAAATGTATGTGTCTGTGTATGTACCCAAGTACGTGCTCTCTGTCTGTGTTTTTATGCTTTGGTCAGCTGCACCTTTGATTGAGCCTTACTGTGAAAATAATACTATTAGTAACAACTGTAGTAGCTAATATTTATTTAATAAATGTCAATCGATTTGCATGCATTAGTTCATTGTCTCAGGGCACTTATCTATTTGACCTAAAATTTCTAAAGACATTTCTAGGCATGTTCCAAACCCTATTTACCTTTATCACAGAGTTTCAATTAGTTCGTGGTTTGGCCTAGGCTGCTAGTAACGCATTTGGAATCCTCTTTCCCAAGCCATAATTTAACCATTAAATCCTACATGCATAGCTGATGTTAGGCACACAGTAGGCATTCAAGTAGGTTCTGGTTCAGTGAATTGGATGGCATTTTTAAAATGATGTAATCATGCCAGATCTTTATAATAATGACTTGAAGTCATTATTCATTCCTATTTTGTTATATGTGTCTCTTGATTTTATGTAAGGTCCTAGCAACACTGTTTTGATGGAATGTTGAAAACAAAACAGTAGCAATATTTCTAAGTCCATCAGTGCAATTTTACAAAGTAACCTTACTTTTTTGCAGCATTTCACTGGAAGCTTAGGGATTATTTTATAAGTAGCACAACAGCATAAAGCCTTTAAAAATACAGAACTCAAAGTACTTGAACATTTGTATTTTAAAATTAATTTTTAATGAGTTTTAATATTTTAATATTGTACTAGACTTTAAGTGAGAAAGTTGTTCTCGTATTAGGCAGTGGCGTACAATATTGCTTCATGGGATAACATTTAATTAAAACATACTAATTTATGTATTTGTTTATTAGCTTTATTCCTAAAGCCGTGGGAACTTCTGCATGATTTTATGAAAAATGTAAATGAGGGTTTTAGCATCACTAATAATGTTAAATTACCATAGGTAAAAATGTATGCTTTCTCTTTCATAACTTCATAAAAAAGAACTTTAAGATGTTGATTTGACATGTAATAAAGATCACTTTTCAGTGAAAAGATTAAACTCCCATGAAAACAAACTTCTATTTTCCTAATTTCCTTTTGGCTTAATTAGGTTTTACTTGATTTGTTCTTGTCTCAAAATATTTTCCCCTTGTTTCTGTAATTGCAGGCGTCATTTTGATGCAAGGATATTGTAGTAAGATTTTCTTTTTCAAACATTTGGAAATCGTTAGCTGCCCTTACTCAATACGGTCCACTTTGAGTATTGATGTAACAAATGAGAAACACCTTATTGAACGGTATATGCTCTTTGCCAATTTTGCTTACCCCTAACTTAGATTTTACGCTCCTTGAGTTTGGGGCCTGGTTTTGGTGAACTTTCACTGCAGCTTTGCCATCATTCATATTTTAGAAATAAGCAATAATATTATATAGCCTTAACCTAATTTTCATGGAATTTATTAGCTTATTTTTCCTTTTAAAAAATGGTTTAAATCTCTTGATACAGGCGAGGAGGGAAAAAATGAGAAAAAAGGACACGCTCCAGTTTTTCAGAGTTTTATTTAATGTCCTGGACGCGGGTGCACAAACACCTATTGTTTTTACTGTCCGGGGTGCACGGACATGCCTTCAGGAGCATCACGCTTCCAGCAGAAAAGAAAACAGATCCAAAATGCACTAAAAGGCGACAGCCCTGAGATATTTTCTCTTCATTCTTCCTTTGTTAGTTATTTATATTCACACTTCTTCACTTCGCTACATTCCATAGTAAACAGCTTGCAGGGGGGTTGATGTTTGTTAATGAACTGTCAATAAACACATGTTCTCCCCGACTTCTTATAAAAGACTGTTTTAGGGGTGAGCATGCTGGTTTCCAATTCCTGTTCACGCCATGGAGACAGACCGAGGGGTCTTGGCTGAGGACCGGCCTGGGAGCTGGGCACGGCTTGCAGTCACGTGGCCGGAGCGCAGCCTTTGTGTGGGGAGCAGAGCGGCAGATTTTGATGGAGAGTGTGCAAGCAGTTATTAGGAAGAAGTCAGGAAGTGTTTGGACACAGGGCTGCTCGCATTCCCCACAAAGCTGAAGGACAAGTCTCTCCAAAGAACAAAAGGCAAACACATGCTCAGGGTGTGAGGACTTTCTTCTCTGTTGACATAAGAGTGACTCAGAAGCTGACCCGTGTTTGGAGAGAGGACAAATAATAACATCTTTGTCAAGGGACATGGGGTCCAGTCAGTTTCTTTTCTTTCTCCTGTTCTTATTCTCTTTGGCTCCTCTCTTCTCTTATAGCGAAAATCTCCACCGAAATAGCTAATGAAGTCCTTATGGCTATAAAACACCGATGGAGAGGAACCTCAGTCATTTGAAAAAAATAACACTTTCTTTTCTGCCGCGGTTCACCCCAGTGACTGACTGGGCAGGGGAAAAAAATGATAGACGGCGGACATGGAGCAGCCAGAAGCATGCCACAGTCCTAAACTACAAATTTTACCAGAGAAACTTAGAGCAGCCTTCAAAGAAAATTATTGATAATTTCATTAGTATTAAAGCTGTCTTCTATTCATTTGAAACAAATTGTCCCAAGAGCAACAATTCTGGAAATTTGTGCTTTAGGAAAAAAAAAATGTTGAATTTACCAGTATTCTTGTCTGTTTTTTTTTCCCTTAAAAATTTCATGCATTGTTAGGGAAGAAAAGTCTAGTCTAACTCACAAATGCATCCTTATTCTCATGTATATTTGATACCGCCCCAGTCTAATCTGATAAAGTGCACTCTGCCTGTGGTGTCTTACAATAAGCTGGCTGCATTAGTGCCGGGAAAAATCAATACCGATTTATAATTTACCATCGCAAAAACCTATCACTTTTTATGACCCTCCATCCTGGCTCATTAATATTACATTAAAACACACCCACCCACTGCAACAGGGGGAAATTGTAGCTTGTCAGGTTTACAGCCATAAAGAAACCTTTAATTGGGCATAGTTTGGGAATTCAAGCACAGATTTTATTTATTTTTCTTTTTAGTGGATGATGTTTACTTGGGTGGATTTTAGGATGATGCATAATATACCTGTTTCTCTGGAAAGAATAAAACAAAAGTGTATTACGGAAATTCTGAAATACACGTGTGTATAGCTCTCACTAGGTACGTTTTAATTGTACCTAATTGTATCCTTCTCTGTTTCTCTGTAGCCTGCAAACCTTTTCAGTTCCTTTTTCTTTTTGTCTGAGTGTAGGATTTCTTTTTCTGGGTGGAAGCATTCCAGCTGATGATATTTCTCTTATCTTTTTAGCTTGTCATAGTTGATATTTATCCTCCCCCCGCCCCAGATCACAAAGAAGCTAAATGCCATCTTTTGCATGGTCTGTCTCCCAAAGAAAGGATGCATATTTGATATTTCTTCCACACTGAATGGAGAATATCACACTGACCCTGCCTGGAAACTGAGTGATCCTCCTAGTGCTGCTTTTCCCAGCAGATAAGTAGAAGAGAGTGTGTGTGTGTGTGTGTGTGTGTGTGTGTGTGTGTGTCCCCTCCAGTCTTTCACCTTAAAGAGACCCCAAAAGAAAAATTAAACAATACTCTTCCCTGAACCATGTCTATTAAGCAGCTTTACCCTCATGTGTTTTTAGACTTAAAAGTCTTATATCTAAATTCTTTCCAGATAATGTAAAAAAAAAAAATGATGTCACTGTTTATGTTGGCAGCCACAAGGTGCTCTATTTATTTCATACTATTCAAATAGTTTCCAGGGAATTTTTCCTGTTAATATCATGAAGAACCAACCTCACCACATGGCTTGCTGCCTTTCTCTTGCTGCCTGAAAGATGAAGGTTTCCCCAGCCCCCGCATCCCCCCCCAAAATAAGGAGGTAAAATGTGAAGTACAAAGCAGAGCCGAATAAATAAATAAGGCAGGGGAAGGGGAAATTCAGCGTGTCCTCCAGTGTGCAGTGGATCTGCACTGTGCAGCAAATACATGTCGTGATTGGGTTTTTAAAAGACGTCCGCCTCGCCCCTGACTGACAGGGCCTATTGATTTTTTAGGTTTCTGCCGTCATCGGTTTCCAGCCTCACAGCGGCCGCGTGTCGGGGGTCAGGGCGCACCGGGGCTCCGTGAGCCAGCCCTCGCCACTTCCCAAAGTGAAGGGCCGCTGAAAGAAAATCAATCATGTCATAAGTGAGAAGCATCAAAAATTTTCCCCCTGTATGGCCAAGACCCATCAGCCTGTCTCCACTCAGTAGCTAAGGTTAGGCATCTGTCAAGTCGGACTCAGTGAAAAGTATTGGAAATGCCAGTTAACCCATGGGTAGACAGGGTTGGTGTTCTCACTTAATTTTGGGGCCGGCATCACCCATTTTCTATCCCTCTGGCCTCTGTGTGTCTTTCTCTGCTCTTCTCCTTCTGTCCTAAGACAGGAATACCCTGTTTACATAAGAACTGGTGAAGAGTCAGAATGGATGCTTCCCTTAGCAGGCCACTGGGAGGGCAGTGCTGTTGTGTTTTACCAAAGGACAGCGTCTTTCTCCCTAAATGAAGCAGATTCCCACCCCCCTTTTGTATCTAGCTTTGGAAATGCACATTACCCAGGTAAGTTTAATTATAAAATTAATTGCGCACGTTCTATGGTAGGACATATTTTTTTGACCACAGTAGCTGATGTTTCTCAACTGACTGGACACGAAATTTTCTTCCTGTTCAATGAGCTGGGAGAATATACACTTTCACTTCTCAGGGAAATGATCAGAATATGCCATTCATTCTAAAACACCTTTTGATATTTCTTACGTCCCAAATCTATGGAACTCGACGGTGGAGTTTGGCCAAAGAAATATGATTCACTGTCTAGATTGGAGAAACTTTTTTACATGTACCTTCTAACTCTGCATTTGGTAATTGGCTCTAATGTCATGATAGGTGCTTTTCATGATAGAAATGATAGGTGCTGTCTTCTGTGGGAAAGGGATAGGTTTCAATGCACATCTTTTCGATTGCATTTACTAAAATCGACAAAGTTAAAATGAGGAGTTCCGTCTGCTCATCTGTCGTGCCGGACAGGAAAGGTGGATTGCAGAACTGGCGGCTGTCAGGCTGGCCTCACTTCACGCTTCCCATCCGCTCAGCTCCGCTCCTTCCAGGCTCGTCTCTGTTGGTTGACGCTGGTTCCCGGATAGTTGCTGTCAATTGAAGACCAGTGTGAGAGCTCCTGAGAAGAGAAGCGATTCTCTCTAGAAAATCCTCAGGAGGAGTTCATCTGGGAGGAGGGGCAGATTTTAAGGTCTCCTCCTCTACTTGGGATGACCACCCAGGGGCTTTGGAAGGAACTGGAAACGGACTGAGGTGTGCTGTGTTGTAATTTGCCACACCAAAATTGACATTCACCGCTTGAACCAAGATGTATACTCACTAATAAATATTTTAGCCCTCTATGCTTCAGGGATGATACTGGCCGTCCCATACGGATAAAAAGGCAAAATGTTTCTTTAATCAGTACTTCGATGTCAGACTGTTAAGGTAATAGTGCTTGAAACTATTAGAATCTCAAAGATATTGACTGGTTTGCTTTTGGCATGGTGATTATAATTACATTTTTTAGGCTACACTTTATGGGTGTATACTAGTTATTCTAACATGAAGGAAATTTCTGTCCAGACTTTTAACAGAGGGGAGAATAATCGAGGTTGAAATCCTCAGCAGTCCAGGCATCAGGGGCTGCTAATACACGATCTAATTGTGATCAATACTTTCTTTTCTAGTTTCTGTAATGACAAGGCCTTTGCAATAAAAACACTACCATCTTTTTGAAATCCACAGAAGAATGATGAATGACCCAGGCCTACGTGGGGCGGGGGGGAGTGTAGTGTATTTTACATTCCTAGTGATTTATTATGGGTTTGGGAACATAGCTGGTGCGAAATCAAGCTTGGGTGGGGGGAAGGGGGAAGAGGGCGAAAGAGGAAAAGTTCCCAACAAAGAAATGCGTTCTGCCTAAAACGCCTAGGTTTTAGTCCCATTACCATTGATGCGAGCTAAGTACTCTCATCAGGGGCTCGGGACCCTTGAGTATTTACAGGAAAGGGAATAAAGCCAGCACAATGGGCCAGCGCTTTACCATGTAGGAATGGCTAGGCCCGCCTAACTTGTGTGTTACCTAAAAAGGAACAATTTGATTCTGCCTTGACAATGAATGAAAGCTTGGCTTTGAAGTGCTCTGAGCTGGGTCTCTCTGCTTTTGAAACAGTATATTAGGCAGGTTATTGCAGGTGTAAGAAGGGAAATCTGCTCGTTTCATTAAATATTAGGGACTTCACTTCCTTTCGTGTGAAACCAGGTCCCATCACCCCTGACCTCTTTTCGCCTGTACGGGGTGCATTGCTGGCCTCATCCAGTCTAACTGGTCATTCAGACCTGACAGGTGAAATTTTTAAGTGAGCCCAGTAGAAACATGTGAACTCTATAGTATAAAAACGTGACTAAAAGTGGTAAAAATGGACAAGAAAAGTGAAAAATGTGTCAGCGTGATCCCCCGTTCAGCCTCCCTCCCAACTGTTCATGTGGAATAGTGTTTTTCATGTGGCCGTGGCTAAGTCTCAGGTGTTCCATCTCAGGCTTCTGTTCCAGATTGACTGTTGACATCTTGCCCCAGGCCGGCCCTTAGTGCATGATGTTACTGATGTCTTTCCATCCTCCTTCCTTTTTTCCTTCCCCTTCTTGTTCTCTCTTTCTCTCTTTCATTTCATCCCTCAAGTCTTTTTTTTTCCTTTTAAAAACTAAAAGTCTCGTGTTAAAAAGAGTTGAAAAAACCGTGAAGGCACTATACAGCATTCACAACATTAGGCCTGGTCCAATATATTTTCTGCCATTCTTCAGACCCTTTCACTTCTCAAGAAAATTTCTAGTGTAGCATGGAAGGGAATGGAATTTTTTGCTATTAACCAGAAAATGCCATGTCTTCCTGTTTTGGTAAACGTAGGTTTCAGTAAATACTAAATAGAGGCTAAGGGCTTTTATTCAAACATGTGTTTTCTTTGGACAGGTCTGTGGAAGGGGATGCAGACGGTATAGGAGACTAGGTTTTTCCATGCTATTATTAACCATCTCTTCTCCCCTGAACCAGGCTTGAGACAAAAGGGAATCAAGAGTGTTTTCTCCTCAAATATCTAGTTCATCCTATCAGCTTTCCTATACTGATGTGCCCTACCAAGGTCTTAATGTACTACTCTTAGAATGTCTCATCAGTGACCAGAGCTGATGGGGTCTTTGAACATTAGACAGTACCCATTAGTCAGGGTCCCTGGGCTAACATCTTCTGGATGGCATTTTCTTCTAAGTGTGCCATTAGTTAGTATAATGGACTTGTGTCTGTCAGCCTTTGGGGCAGGAGAGAGCAAAGCCTTCAAGACTCTTTGTTAGAAGAATGGACTGTGTGTGTGTGTGTGTGTGTGTGTGTGTGTGTTTCCCTCTCAAACCTGGAAACATGTTCTCAGCAACATCTTTAGCCCTTGAGAGACAATAAACGTTAACGGCTTTGGTGAAGTCTTTATGATCTCCCAGGTCAGATAGAAAGCTCTTCTTTTTCCCTTAAAGCCCCAAAAATGGGTTTATAAAATATTCCTCAGAATCATTATAGTCTTTGGGGTAAATAGTTTTCATTTGGAAACATTTTTATAATACACACATTTTAAAAAGTGTTCTAAATATGTATTTTTACGATTGATCATGACAGCTCTTTAAAGAGCTATTATTGCCTATCAGGGAGATAATGTGTGTGTATATTCAAGAAATTGCCTACCAAAAAAAAAAAAATCAATTCAAAGCTGTGTATATTTCCAACGAGGATTTTTTTCCCCTTACCAATAAGCTCAAAAAAATTATGCAAAACAATTGAAATTTAGATAGATCATAAAAATCAGACAGTTCAGAGTGGAGGATTTTTGGAATGCCTCTCCAGAGGCCGTTGAGAAACTCCAGGATGCGAAGGATCAAAACTGTTGGCTACCATTCTTGGAGATTGTGATCATGGGTTATCAAAGATGTGGGTAATTTGCCAGACGGTCTTCCTCAAGCCTGCGTGCTTTTCCAAGTTAAAAGACAAGGCTGTGCTGTTGTTAGGCTCTCTGACTCCTAGGTTGCCATCCCCTCACAGGGGGGCTTGAAATCACTCAGGATGGAGCACTTGCTGGTTTATTCCAGCTTTTATTGGATGCATCCCTGGAATTAATTGTATTGAATGTGTCACGGAATATGTGTAGCGATCACAGATGGAAGGAGAGTAAGCGGCGTTCGTTTGTGGCTTTGGGGGAGACGCAGAGCTGTGGACAGGTTCGGAGTGGTAAATTCTACCCTGGAGGACTGCAGGAAGGGGCGCGCCAGCAAAGCGCATTAGGAAGCGGATGGATTTCAGTTTGTAAGATCTGGCCATCTGCAGGTTTCCCCAGGGTGCGAGGTGGTAGCAAGTAATTGAGGGTGCTGAGTGAGGTGGGGCGACGCGATGACACTCAGAAGAGGACGTGTGCCTGCTACCAGTGTCAGTGACCACAACTACGACTACCACTGCTATTATTAGGACTTATTAGGCTTTTATGGGGCACTTACCTAAGTGTAGTATATGAATGAATGCTTACTTCAGAGGATAAATTTTTACCTCATTCGACCAGCAAATACTTAGTTATTGCATGCCCTGTGTGTGCTCGTAACTCGGTGTATAATGATAATAGGGTCCTGTTCCCGTGCAACTTATAAATTTAGTGGGTTTGGGAGGACCCACGACTCAGTAATTTTAAAAATCATACACATAAATGTGGAACCTGTAATGTGATAAGTTTGCGAAAGAGAGGACACCAAATATTTAGTTGATTTGCGGGGGTTGCCTAATGGAGGTAGCAGGAGTTTGTGTGGGGGAGGTTGACCTGGTCAGAGAAGCCAGGGAAATGCCTAAGAAAGTGGTGAAGGAAGAATGACGGTTAAGCAGGTCAAGGGTTGGGATTGGAGTGGCAGAAGAATATTCTAGAAGAGGGGAAGTGGGAAGGAAGAGAGAAAGAAAAGAATGGAAGGAGGAGAAATGAAAGACAGGATGCAGCAAGAGGGTATAAATAATACCTCTCCCCTCCACTTCCTTTTCTTCCCTTTCTTCCTTTATTCTTTTGTTCTTTTAACAAATATTTATCAAGTACCTCCTAGGTTCCCAGCACTGGTCTCACGCTGGGGATTGAGAATGAATGAAATCAGAAGGAAAAAATCCCTGCCTCATGGAACTGACATTTAGTGGGGGGAGAGATTCTGCTGAGGAAAGTAATTCAGAAAATGGGGAAAGGGAGTGTGTGGGGTGAGTTCAGGGCTGCTGTTTGAAATACAGTAGCCACAAAAAGCCTGTTGGTAATTGAGCGAAGACCTGAAGGAGCAGAGGGAGCAGGCAGGTGCCTGGGGCCGTCAAGCGGGGCAGAGCAAGCGAGGAGGGGAGTAGAAGGTGATGCTGACAGAGCATAACGGGGGCATCTGAGAGCCCGTGGGCCATATAAAGGTCTCGTGTCTTTGCGTGAGAGGCAAAGCCGCTGGAGGTAAAGGACAAATAGACAAGAAGGTTTTCAGGCAATGTCCACCCCAGTGAGCAGCTAAACCCTAAACTGGAGAGAAGCATTTCCAGCAAGGCTTTGAGCATTTTGGTCTCCTGACATTTCCTGAGTGGAACCCTAAAACCATGGTCACTTAAAGTTCTTTTTTTTTGTTTGTGTAGAATGGCTTCTGTGTCTGGTCCACTAACAGGGTTTTAAAAAGGACCTTGATTCATAAAGATGCGATTTGGAAGATATCCTTTCCACCCATTAAAGAGCTGCTTTGATAACCCCACTACTAAAATTCTGTCTGAACCGTCTGTTGAGTTATGTGACAATTGTGTACATAACAATTGTGTACCACAGCCACCTATGCAGTGCCTGTGCTGTGAGGCCAAATGAAATAAACTCAGCTGAGGCTCCAGTGACCAGGTATCTAGCCGGGAGGGTGAAAGAGAAGGGAGGGAGAAGGAGCAGCTGCAAATGCAGATTGAGGTGGGTGGGCAAGACAATGGCCTGTCCCGATAAGGTCTTTCCACAAAGGTCACCAGTCAGTCATGGACACTCAGATTGGACACCGTGGCTTTTGTGTAAGCTGAAGCCTCATTCTCTAGAGAAGCCAGTGGGGTCTCTGCAAGGAAGGTTAAAAATCATTGTGGCAATTTGCAAGCTGATGAAGAAGAAATTCTTTGCTATTCATATCCAAATGCTTTGTGACCCATGTGTAAGGGCCCTTGTGCGATTTCCCTTTCTAGCCTCAGAGCTATATTCCTTTGATATTAAACTTTGATATTAATCTCTCAACACTATGGAGCAATTCCAGAGTACAGACTCTGGATCCTGTGCACTTTTATGAGGTAGAGGTGGAGGTGAGAGAGCACCTCTAGAGCCTTAGCTCTTGAAGGCAATGCTGAATAAAGGTTGGTTCGATGGATTTTTTAGAGGCCAGAAGGAAAATCTTCTGCTCTTTCTACCTGTTGAGGCTTTGAGACCATGTGTGATGTCTTTGCTTGTGGTCTTTGCATTATCTTCTCCTTGATATAACACCCTTCTATGGCATTTGTTTGAGAAAACAAAGAGGTCCTTGTGGCTTAGGGCAAACTTTTCCTCTTGATTTCCAGTGAATATTCATCAAGCCCAGTGAGGGAACCTCTCTGGGCTTTGACCTGCAGTGGGAGGTGTGTGGTAACCCAAGACAGGGGCAAAGAGGACCCTAAGAGGGCAGCCATGGAGCACTCCTACTGTTGAGTCCTGGGGCTTGATGCTGAAAAGTGATCTCACTGATGGTTGTTTACTTTGCTTAGAGGACCAGCTCCCAACTCTAGTTGACGTTTACAATCACTCATGTGGCTACAGAGAGCCAGAATTCACAGGCCTTTTTGGACAGGCAATTTCCCAGGACCGATGGGAATAAAAACACATGTCACTTACTCAGTGATTTTCACCATCGAAGTCCTTTCCACCGACGAACTCATTCTTCTTCAAGAACCGGGTTAAGCGTTGTTATTGCTACTCTTTGATGGGCGTGTCCAGATTTCATTATTCCGAAGATAGAGCTTGAGTCTGCGATAAAGGTACTTAGCATTATAGTCAATTGAAGATGAAAAGACCTATTAGGTCCTCCAGCATCACCCCCTCCCTCCCCACCTCCACACAACCAGAACAGGAAGCTCCCTGCAATCTACTTGCTAGTTCTTTGGCCAGGCTTCTTTTAAATGTCCCGAGGGAACCCCCCTATAAGTCTAACCTTGGAGAAAGGATCTCCTTCTAAAAGCAGCTTTTGTATTCTCAGTGCTGTGACCACCCCCCTTTGCTGAAAGGTTCTTGGAAGTGAGAGAAGTAGGGTTGGAAGTCTTTTTTCCTTTCTCTTTTAAGAGAATTGCAAATTCCAAGGGTCACGTGCATATCTTTCCCTTTCATAGGAGATTTTTATATGCCTTTCTAGGTTTACTAACAGACATATGGGATTTTGAGTTACAGTTGGGACATGAGCTCATGAAATTAGTATTAACTGCTTTAACCCCTGGGTGCTCGTGTTTATGGAATAAGCAAGTCATAATCGCTGACCACAGCCATTAAAATCTGATGTGAGTCAACTTCGAGTACAAAGGCTTTCTATAACCCAACCCACTTGAAGCAGAAATGATCACAATTTAATATAATGAGAATAATTAATAAGGAGTGTGCCAGTGACCTTGAATATTAATATTGTTTCCTTTTCCTGTAAACAAACTGGGCTATTTTATTATTATTTTAGTGTTTAATTTGGCATAAACACTCCTTTTCACATAATTTCCCCAGGTGACTTTTGTCTCCTTGGCAATTTCCGGGCTTTAATAAAGAAAACCTAATTAAGAAGGAGCTGTTGATTGGTTTGCTAGTGTAATTAACACAGGTGATGCTAATGAGTTTCTATGAAACTGGTGGTTTATGGGAAAAATAAACAGACCGCTGTTGCATATGGCCCAACTGATATCTGCACTCTGGAAGGAAAGGATGATGTCCTGGTCCCCTGTGAGTGGTTTGTGGGCATGGACTAGGCAGATAAAATATTTTATAAGATTCATTAGTGGAACTAGACCAAATTGGGAGCAAAAGTCTCAGTACTAGGCGATATTAAACAATCTCATCTCTGGTTGTCCTCATAAGGCCCGTCTTTTTTCATGTGCCTAAAAGGGGCAGATTTCTTTTGTTCCTGAGGTGGCTTTCTGACTTTCACTGTTGGCATGTGAAGTTGGCAAAGGCCCCCAGCAGACTTCATAGAGACATTTTAATTTTCATTCTCTTTCCCCTGATTTTGTCCATTCAACCCTCGTAGATTGACCAGAGAAGCACATGGAACTCCCGCAGAAACCGGCCCTGAGAGCATTCTTTCTTGGTCTGGGACTGCTTCCCGGGGAACTCTTGATGTTTATGTTTTCAGTGGCATCTGTGCTAGTCTGGTCTCCCCCAAACTGCTTATAAGAAGCTAATTTTCTCTGTTTTTTTTCCCCCCTTTCTTTGTTGGGGAGGCGGGGACTGTGGTTCAGATTTCATTTAACAACAACTTTATAAGATGACCAAGATTCATGGTGTCGATGCATATTTTCCCATTATACATTTTACGCAGAATACCTGCCTGTTATTTTTGATAACTTATAAATATCCTGCTCAATTTCAAAATAGGTTTTTGGAGTCTTTTACACGAAACAGTATATAATAAAACCTTTGATGTTTATATAGTTTTTCTGGACCTCTTCCATTTTTCATTGCTGTGTTCTTCAAATCAGTTTTCTTTTTACTTGGTTTTTTAGAGAGAGAAGGAGGGAGGGAAAGAGGAAGGTGAGAGAGAGAGAGAGAGATTAATTTGTAGTTCCACTTATTTATGCATTCATTGGTTTCTTGTATGTGCCCTGACCGGGGATCGAACCTGTAACCTCAGTGTATCAGGAAGATGCTCTAACCAACTGGGTTACCTGACCAGGGCTCAAATCAGTTTTTTAAACATGTATTTTTTCTTCATTTTTATCTCGTTTGTATCATGAGCTAGTTAATTCTTTCTCCCTCTCTCTCTCTTTTTTCTGTCTCCAAAAATGCCTATTTTACTTTGCCTCTTGTCTATTGCTATGTGACAGAAAAGCCAGAGACTTTCTGTGTCTAGCCGTGTACCTCCAGGGACATCTTTTGAACTCTCATAATTTGTATTTATTGCCACCCACTTTGTAAGTTCACAGTTTAATTTGCCAGCAGTGGCAGTGTTAGGCCGACACAGTAAAACAAGATAACGTTAAAATGTCAGAACGAGAGGGGGCATGAATGATGCATTACCCCTACTAGGACTTGCAGTTGTCATTCCTTTCCACCAAAGTGATGTTAACTACCTTTTGAGAGCTTTATCTGACTGGTATTACTCAGAAATAGGATCATTAGTTCACTGTTCTGATTAGGAAGCTGCTATGCTTGATTAACTCTTCTTGGACTAGGATCTCAGTGGCAGCATTAAATGAATCGCACTTACTTAGACATCTAGAACTAATTTATAATTATTTTTTTGCAATTATTTGTCGTTGTTGACATGTGTTTTTCCATGATGTGGTACTTAACGAGGATGACTTAGACCTACTGGAGGAAAGGCAAGCATGTTGGGATTGCACTTGTAATCCACGTTTCAGGGAGGGTCTTCTAGATTTTTAAATATCCCCCCCCATGGGCAGACACCAAGCCATTGTTCTTAGCAGTATCAATGTACAATTCGTTCACAAACCTTTTGAAGTGCCTGAGTTTTGAAAATTTGTAGTTTTCTCAGAATCATTGTCCTGGGGAGAAACTCGTTGAATTGATGTTTCCTCATGGTGGTGACTTCCTGTGCAAGAAGCAGGGTTAACATGGGCCTGAAGAAAGCTTCCCAAGTGATAAATCCAGGGACCTCCTCCTCCCCAAAACCATCTCATACCATTCTTTCTCTAAGTTTTTCTTCCCCATCTTGCTGCTGTTTGAAATCCTCATATTGATTCTTTGGCTTCTGACCAAGTACCTAACTCTCCCCTTCCAAACACGCACCGGACACACACTCTTCCATGTGAGATTCCCTTAAGAGCAGGTCTCCATAGGGGAAGTACTGAAAGGCCAGGGCGCAGATATGGGCGTGGCGCCGAAGAGGAAATGCGTCCCAGCGCCAAGACCTGGATGGCTGTGAGCACTTCATTTGTGTTCCGTAGAAAAGGGCTCCACTTTACAGGAAAGAGATATTGATTCTGGTCCACAACTCAAGTTATATTTAGTCCAGCCTTTCTGAAACAGTAATACTTTTCATTCTTGAGCTTCCAAACAGAAATAGAGCTGTTTGGGAGAGCATGAGGGGGCCCGGCGCACCTCTGGCACCCCTGTGGACACGCTGCCTGCTCTCCTAGGTGTGCAGCAGCATGCAGTTGTTCAGTGGAGTGGGTGAAGCTATTGCTATAGAGCCATGGAGCAGGGTTCCCTAGCCCCCATTCAAGTACTTCCCTTGCAATGTCTTATTTCCTGAAAGGACTTTTTTTTTCTGTGTAGATCCAGAAACTTGGGTTGCTATTACAGATGCTGCTGATGAACCTGGGGTTACCCCGAGCATATTAACAGCACCACCCCATTATGTTCCTTATCACAGACATGACATCTGCCCTGCGTTACTATTCTTCACTATCTGCTCGAGTCAGCCTATGGTCTCTTTGGAGATTTCTTGGCAGCTAACCCTTGCTATAGATTCCAATGACTTAGCCTTCACTGTTTGTATAAAAAAAAAAAAATGTAACCGTGACTTGCCTGTCCAAGAAAATGATTTGGACCACATTTTCAAGACCAAGCCAGGTGCCTGTCTTTGGGGGGATGAATTTAACCGAGAGGGGGAAGCAGGACAGTGTACCAACTCCAGGGAGAACTTGGTTTCAGCGTTATGATGATAAAACCTAAGAAGTACCGAGTAGAGAGTATGCGTTTGGCTTGAGTTCCTCGGGTCTATTAATCGCCTTCTGAGGGTATACTTTTTGTCAGGGTGAATCATTTATAGTGAATTCCAGTTTGTTGATACTTCTCTCTGTAAGCCTATTTTTCAATGTTTATGCCCTGTATTGCCCAGAGCACCGATGCTGTCTGAGATTGGGCTATAATGCTGCTTTTGTAGAGAGGAGCGAAGGCAGAGAAAAATAAGTAGTTTTCTATAAGCCTATGTGAAAAGGTAGCTGTTAAATTGAGAAAGACTTTTTTTTCCCACTCTCACACTGCTCTGGGGGAGCCTTTTGATCATTTGGGGTCAGACATGAGAAAAATTAACTTGATTTCAAAAATGCTTTCATTTGGAAGTTCCCTTTCTATATACCCTTTCTCAGAAGGGAAGGTTGGGAGAAGAATTCTAAAGGAAAAGCTTTTTGGCCAAGAAGATACAAAAGATTTTCTCCACGTCAAAGTCAAACACAGCAACACATGCTTTAGGGACTCCACCCAACGTGACTTCCCTAGAAGTAATTGTTGCAACCGAATCCTGATTACTTTCCTAAGTCTGCCTCTCTGCGTCCTCCAGGTTTCCTGTGTCCTGCATTGTCCCAGATAGAGAACAAAATGAAACTCTCACCAATTTTGCCTACCTTTTTTGCTCTAAGCCAAGGCTTTGCAGCCCCATTAGGATGTAGATGATCATATTTAAAACCTGTGATGACACCGTTGTACCCATCTGAATGATTAATCTGCTCATTAAAAGAGTGCCGATGGGCTAGTCTAATTGGAACATGGATCTTCTTAAAGGACGTTACAGGGTCGGGAATGGGAAATATTACTCATAACGTAAAGTAGGGATTAATTATGCTACTAAATACTACTGTGTGAAATTTACATATGGGTCTTCTAGAGACAAGGATTAGAAAAAGTGTAGCATCCCATTTTATAACATTTATGTCAACTTTAAGACAGGTGGTGTGTTCCTACTTTAATCCCAAATCTTAAATCAACATTTACAGAAGCTGTTATAAACTCAAATGCCACAGAAGGCTTAGGAGGTTGGGACTCACACAGCATGTGCATCAGTGATCGCTGTGATTTCACTGGATGGGCTTTTAAAAACAATCGAAAGATCCAAAGCCGCAGAACAATCTTTACTTTGCGTTAAACCCTAAACTTCTGGATGGTATTAATCTTCCTAGAGGAGAACAAGCGTACAGTTGGCATCTTTTGAGAAAATACGCAAATCCACTGAGCACAAGTTTATAAGCTTTTTTTTTCTTTAATAACCTTTCTTTAAACGAATAGTATGTATGAACGCTGTAAGGGGGCTGCTGTGGCTGCACAGAGGACTGGAGAATTACAAGCTCCCCTTCAGTGCCTTTCTGCTGCAGGGATCCTGTGGCACCTGTTAAAAAAAGAGTGCCCTGACCAGCATGGCTCAGTTGTACCCCAAAGCGAAAGGCCGCTGGTTCAATTCCTGGTCAGGGCACATGCCTGGGTTGTGGGTTTGGTCCCTATCAGGGTATGTATGAGAGGCAACTGATTGATATTTCTCTCTTACATCAATGTTTCTCTCCCCCTCTAAAAAGAAATAAAAATCTTAAAAAAACCAAAACACCTTATAACATGGAGGTGGGGCCCTAGAATCTTTGGGATGAAAAGAATCTTAAAGATCATTTTCCTATCTTCCTCATTTCAAGGCAAAGGGACACAAAGCTTACACAGCTTGTTAGTGACAAGCCAGACATAACCTCCCCAAATTTCTGACTCATAGTCCGGTGCTATTTTTGTGAACAACACGACATCTCTAGTCTGGTTACCAAGTATCTTGACACATTGGATTATTTGTTCGATGCACCATGTCTTAAGCTATCTCTGTTTACTGAAGTCAGATCTGTTTGACAAATGGGAAATACATTCTTACACATCTTGAGGACTCACTGCATTTCCACTGCTTGAAAATTCATGGTCCTTGTTAACTTGTAGGCAGATGTTATGTCATGTGGGTAGTAAAAAATGGAAAGTTGTTATTTCGGAGTGAACACTCGACTGTGCTGGCTGGGCCAGTCAAGAAGAAATGAAAATCAGGGCCCTTGGTTACCAGCGCACCCCCACCTGTTTGAGGAACTGAAAGGAGTAGGTGTCCGTTTTTAGGGTGCTGTCAAGCTTAGAGAATTTCCTTGGGCTTGGGCACCTCTGTTTCTGAGGTCAGGGAAGCCTTACTTAGATGGAGAAGGTTGGGCTTAAAGGTACCTGAACAGATTAAATCCCCTACCTGCCTCTGGACCCTCTTAGCTAGCTCACGTTTGTTTTCCCCTTCCTCTTTCATTGCACTTCTCTGCCTGAGTTCCCCATCGCCTCTCATGTGGATGACTACAGTAACGTCTTAGTTATCTCTTGGCCTCCAGTCTCAACCCTATTCAATCTGTTGTCTACGCGGCAGCTAAAATGATCCTTCTGAAACTTTTCTGACATCGCTCTCTTGCTTAAAACTGGCTGCCACTCTGGTAGCCTGGCTCCTCATTGTCCCAGAGGTAAAAGTCCAAGCGTTTTAGCCTTGCACACATGGCCCCTCCTGGCCTCATTGCTCCCAACCCTCCTCCTCACACCTGCCATGCTCTCTGAGGTGGCTTGTGTTATTGTACCTGTTTGTCTTGATAATTGGTACGGGCACATTCTGAGCTTCCTCCTTGCCTCGGCATTCATCTGGCTGTTTCTGACTTATCTCAGGGTTCAATTCAACATGGGCTCCTCAGAGCAGCCTTCTCGGCCCGACCGATCTAGGACACAGTGTGCACCCCACTCTCTCTCGGCACTTTTCACATCGCGTGGTGGTGATGCCTCACCACGCGATGCCCCCGCCCCACCAGTGAGTCCCCTGAAGGCAGGGAACATGTTACGATTGTTTATCATATTCCTATTTCTAAGTGCTATACCTGGTTCAAGAGAGGAAATCAGTAAACTTTGAAGGAAGGAAAGCAAGAAATAAACCCTGACAAGAATTTTCACTCTTGAAAGTTGTGCAGAGGAGGATGTCCTAATGTTCTTTGGTTAGCTCTTGCCATGTATAGTCTTTCATTAATAGCTGGATACATGCCTTTTTATACCAAGCTATAATGTCTTGGTTTAATATATATATATATATTTTTTTTTTTTTACCTGAGAACAATAGAAATCAGTCAAGTGCCATCTTCCCTAGCAGGACCTTTAAAAATACCGGTTTCCTGGTGGAGTTCCATGGTGACTTCACCGCGCCCTATATAATGTTTTGCATGTCCGCAGACACCTATAATCAAAAGAAGAGGTTGAAAAGCAGTTTTTCAGTTGCAGAAAATTCGGTTTGTCATGGATTTTGAAGTATTCTTTAAGCTGGAGTTGTGGCATGTCTTAGAGGTCAGTTCTAAAGATATTCTTGCTATAATCTGATGTAAGAGATAAAACTCTCAAAGGAACCTCCTATTATCATTCTGTGAAAGTTAACAGCAAAGTATCATTGCAAAGCTGTTGGAAATCTTGGTCTTCCTGCGGTAAACCTCTGGACACTTTTAAGTCTCAAAACCTTTCTTTAAAATTCAGATCAGGTGGAATACTATAATTGTCCAGTGGTGGAGCAGACCTTGGAACACATATTCTTCAGTGAATGTCATTTGTCCCTGGACTTACACAGCCTGCAAATGAAAATACACACTGTAGGCCACCAAGAAGTTAAGGAGACACATTATGGTAGTCAAATCTTAACTGGTCAAAATGCCAGGAAAATGGAGCGGCTTGTGATTTTTTTCCAGCCTTCCTGGTGGAAAAGTATTCTTTGTCTTTCTTGGGGTGGTGAAGGAGGTGTGAGGTCAAAGGCGTAGGAAGTTGGGCTAGAAGAGTACTAACTCTTGGAAATCCCTGACTTGTTTTCCTAAATTATAGAACTGTGGGTTTTTTGAGGCAGAATGGGACTTACCCACAATCTGATAAAACCTCATTCTTAAAGAAATGGAGACAGAAGTCACAGAATGAACCAAATGGCCCAAGGTCCCAGACCACGGTGGTCCCACAGATGGGATTTATACATGGTCCTTGGACTTCTAAGTCATTATTCTTTATCCCGTACTGTAAGTTCCTACCTGAGCTTGTAGAAGTGCTTGTGTTTTATCCTATTAGAAGCTCCATGTGGACAGCAGTGCTGGTTAACTGAGGGGGGTGAAAGATATGCAAGTCGTGGGCTGAGAAAACAACCCGTGACTGTAGTGACACTCGGTCCTCATGATTCTTACACGAAGCATTTTCCTAGGGAGTGTGCAGGCTCCAAGTGGCACTCTGGCGGCTGTGACCAGATTTGGCCTGGGGAGGCCGTGCGTCTTGCCTGTTGCCTTTTTGGCGGGGTGTGTGGTCCCTGGGCTTCCCCAGGGCCCCCTGCTCCCGGCAGCTTCACTTGGCCTGGTCTCAGGCGTTTGAGTCAGGAGCTCTGAGTTTCCTGTGATCCTTTGTTTTGTGTGGGGCTTCCAGGAAGGTAAGCCAGGGATGCCCATTGTATTTTCAACCCATCTGAGAAGGAGGCTCGGTGTACGGGGTGGGCTGGTTGTTGACAATGTTGTTTACCTAGTGGGATGCATCCCGCCCCTCAAGCTGCCACTGGCTTTGTCAAGTCACTTACACCCAGCCTGTGCTACCATTAACATTAGTGGAAATCTGTCACAACTGGCAACCTTCAGCATTTGTATGAAAAGATGGTTAATTGGGCTGTGCGTTGGCAGATGCGAGGCATAAGCAAATAAGATTAGTGCATTTGTGCTACTAAGCACTCAGGTTTCTACAAAAGATATCAAGGTCTTTCTGTTCCATCTGCAAAAAGACATCCTGGGATTTAGGGTTTTCATTTTTCTCTCTTAGAAAAGTTCTCTCTCTCTCTCTCTCTCAGACACTTAGACAAATAAATAATAATTTTTTAAAATAGAAATGCCCTCCACAGATGAGCATTTTACTGAGTGTGTGTGTGTGTGTTGGCAGGGGGGGGGGCATGTTATTTATCTCTCGCTCCTAAAATGATTTTGAAATTTTAAAAATAGTTTTTAAATTAAAAGAGTGCCATATGTTCTTTGTAGAAAACCTGAGACTACAGACAAGAAAACAAAAATTACCTTTTATCCAAAGACTTGAAAATATCTTTTAACATTTTCTGTAGTTTTTTCAGAGTATTTTCTATGTGTATATTAAAACTGTATATTTACCACATTATATTATCCTGTTTTGCAGCTTGCTTTTAATACTTAAGATATTGTGAATATTTTGATGTATCTCACAATTTAAAAAAAATGCCCAGCATTGCATTCTGTGGCTATCACTTATTTAGCCCTCCTTTTGTTGTGGAACATTTAACTTGTTTTCATGGGGTGTGTGTGGGTGTGTGCGCGCGCGTGCCTGTAATATGGAGCAATGAACCACCTTGTGTCTAAGTTTTGGGCTTGCAATTTGATTTTTTCCCAGGTTAAATGCCTCAAAGTATAATCTTCAAATGAAGGAATATGAATATTTTTAAGCCTTCTGGTACATGTTGCTAAATTGCCCTCCAGAAAGACTGTACCTAGTTATACTCCCCCCAGAAGTTTTAGAGATCTGTTTACTCGCACCCTCAACAGAGCTCCGTCACTTCAAAACATCTGCCAACTTAGTAAACTGAAATACAGTGTTTGCTTCCTGTTTGAATTTGCATTTCGTACCTATTGCTGAGGTCGAACATTTTTCTTTGTGATTTTTGGGGGTCATTTGTATAGTTTATTTTGTGTGTGTGAATTGCTTATTCGTTGTATTTGTTTTTCTTTTTTTTCCTTATGAATTTTTACTTAGGTTTAAAACAATAAACATTTACTATTCACAGGAATTCAAGTACAGCCATAGCCATCTGAAGGCTTGACTGGGGCTGAGGGCCCTGTGTCCAAGATGGTGCATTAACAAGGCTGTCGCTGGCAGGCCTCAGTTCCTCGCTACGCAGACCTTTCTAGGGCTGCTGGAGCGGTGGCTGGCTCCCCTGGTTTGCGTGATTCGGGAGAGAGCAAACAGCAAAACGTAGTGCCTGTTGTGACCCAGTTTCGGAAGGCACACACCGCACTTGGGCCATATTTCATTTGCTAGAAACAGGTCCCCGAGTCCAGCCCACATTCAGGAGAGGGGACTGAGGTCCCATCTTTGGAAGCAGCACCTCTTATAGAATTTATGGACATGTTTTAAAGCCATCAAAGAACCTATCTTTTGGTTTTTCTTTTTTTCAGTGTATCTTTCAAATGGTTTCCTCCGGTTTCTGTTGGTCTTTCCATTTTTTTATTTTTTCACATTCTGAGATTTAAAACTGTAATGTACTTAAGTCTTTTAACCATTTCCTTATCAAAATCTGAAAATGCTCCCATGCTGGTTGGTAAATGGCTATTGCCCCACACTCCTTCCTTTTCCTTAAGTTCAGACACCCTCCCATTTTTAAGTATCAATTAAAAGGGTCCCCTTGGCACACTGAAGAAGGTGGGTGTGGTGTCTCCCAGACTAAAGGTCTGATGTCCACGTGCGTGTCAGTTCTGCTCTTTGGAATATCAACTCTAAGGACAGAGAGACATGCAGCTTTTTGCTTTAGTCCGTTGATTGGTATGTCTAGTCTTACTCCCTTACTACATAATTTGGATTTCTGTAGCTATATGTTTTAATATTATACCCCCTTCCATTTTCATAACTATTCTTGCTTATTTATTCTTATATATTAACTATGGAACCATTTTTTAGGTTATACTACTTTTTAAGGTATCAAATAAAATTGTATGGAAGTCTAGGGAAGTTGCTGCCTATACTATGTTGAGTCTTCCTTGAATGAATATATATATATATATATATATATATATATATATATTTGTTCAAATCTTTAATAGCCTTAGAGTTTTTCTTTATAATTTTTATTGAGTTTATTTCTGTTTATTTTATTATTTCTCTTGCTTCTGGTAATAGTATTTTTCTAAAATATCTGCAAAATGGTTATTACAGTTATTTATTATTTATACACGTTAATTGCTCAGGGTTTCTTTAAGGTAGTAATTGTCCAAGTTTTAGAAAATGACAGCTTACTAAAGTCCTTTAAAGAATCTCTCCACCTCTTAGATTTTTGATAAGGTGAACAAAACTTCTGGTTATTTGCATTGTATAAATCACTAGTTCATAATGATTTTAGGACGACTTGAGTGATGTGGGAATTGCATAGGCCAATTTGTCCTTGCTATTCAAAACACCACCCTTTAAATGTTTCTGGAAGTTTCTGCTCAAAATGACTCAATGGTTTAAAATACGAATGGCACATGGCATTGAACCTGGGGGGCGTTGTTAAGTTTGGAACAGGATGGTTTGAAAACAGCCTTTCTGTTTTTATAAGATTCTCTCATCTGGATCCAAAGCTTGTTCCAGGGAGTACCAGGCCTTTACCGCTCCCCCCGACCCCACCGCCCCCACCGCCCACTCGTGTTGTAAAAACGAGATTGGGTGACTGTTAGCAGGGCCATAATACCAGTGGGACGTGTATATTAACCTGTCTGTGGGGGGAATACGCTGAGAGCAACAGGCCTATAATTTAGGGGATAGTGTTAGTCCATGAAAAACACCGCTTTGGCCGGGATGCTAATCAGGAAACCATCAGACAGTCTTCCCTCACTGAGCAAGGGCAGGGCGGGAAGGAAGTCAGCTGTCACCGTGTTTTTGAAGAAGAAAAAAATGAGAGGTGAACTGAACTCTGTGATAGGAACCTCACTCAAAAGCTGCTTCCTGAATTTAAAGGTGTGGTAGTCCAATCAGCGGCACAAATTGGAGGCATCTGATTTGCATGGATTAACAGGAGTGGGTCACAACCTTCTGACAGGCCAATGGCACCACTGGGGATTTGAAGGAAACTTTGATTCTTCCTCTTTTCCCTCTCTGCCGTGAAGCCATCACGCTGTTCTATTGTAAAAGAGGATCCCTCTAAAGCCGAGCTTGTCATTTAAATTCACCCGAGTTAGGGCACTACAGAGCTCTGTCAGATGTCAGTCGCAATACAGCAGGAGCATGTTTTTCAGCAGCTTTCTAACCCCTTTGCCTGGAAACACAGAGGCCTGGATAAAGGGGGAGGGGCACTGACGGGGGCTGGGAGGGTTTTGACAAAGGCAAGATTGGAATTTTTCATTTAAAGCAGGTTTTCTTTTTCTTTGCTTTTTCTTCTTATTTTTCCTTTAAGCCCTGTGTAAAAGATACTTCCACAAAAGGGGAGTGGGGAAAAAAAATCAGATGGATTGTAAAGACTCCTTCATTCCAGGGTCTCCTTGAAGGCAGTTAAGCCAGGGAGTGATGTTGGTCTTTTTCTGCATCAGAGGTGATGGCTGTTTGCCAGTCACTTCCCTTGAAAAATATTGTTTGGCTTTAAGGTGACTATGAAATGTCTGGTGGAGGAAACATCCGTGGCAGAATATGGACAAAGAGAAATGGAGACTTTCCAATCAAGCTTTCGAGGCCCCTGGTGCCCCAGTGCAATCAGAATTAGAGAGGCACATGCCACCACAGAGGGGGGCCCGTCTGTACTAAAGCACCTTTGCTCTGGGGGCCTCCAAATGGTCTTGCAGAGTCAGGACCATTTTTCCTTAAACTCAGTTAACCAAACGCTCGGGAGATAGGTTCTAGGAATTCTAAAGCACTCTTGACACTTACTTTTTTCTACATTTATCAACAATTGTTTATTCACTGTGTCCTTTGGCTAGATGCTGTGCAGGCCTCAGAGACCCAACTTGCAACAAGATAGACTTGAATCTTGTCCTCCCGGGACTTCCTGTTTAGGTCTGCCTCATCAATTTGCTTTTCGTCTGTGTCTTGATCTTTGCAATTTGAATTCCTGGTCCTTGATGGAAAGGATCAATATCTCATACTCTCTTGCATCCACCGCGGTGCTTAGCATTGCAAAATACTTTTTCTGTTGTTTGATTGGTTATTTGTGTAATGTTTAAACTTTCAAAGTTTCAGTTTTCTCAACTGCGAAGCAGAGATACTGACACCTAACCCACAGGGTGCTTAGGAAGAGTAAATGACATGGTGCAGGGGAAGCACTCAGCAGAGAGCGGGACTCAGGGTGCTCACACAGGATTTGGGAACTGCTAGTGTTACTCTTTGGTATGAGCCAGGTAGGTGTTGGAGGGCGTGGTGGTGACAGAGTGTACTTAACACCTGGAACCTCTGTTCTTATTAATTCCACTGGAATCTTTCCAACAAGGCAGTGCACTTCTTTCTTCTTTTAGTAAGCATTTTCTCTTCCAAAGAATCAATGATTGCTGGGATGCAAAGAATCAATGATTGATATAGGCAGATGATCTGGGAGAGGGGTATGTGTATGGGTGTACCCACGCGCACACTCATTTTTAAGTCCTGCAATTAAACTTTCAGTTAAAATTCCAGTTTTGGACTCGAGTAACACAAAGCCTCTTGAACTTTTTTTCTCAGTTGTCTTCCTTTTCACGGCACAGTGCTCCTTCCAGTGGTGGATGTTCTCATCCTCCTCCTGGGGAGAACGTGCAGAGACCGTTAGGCTATGACTCGGTGCAAGAACTGCAGCCTAGGATTTGCCACGGGAGGCCTGAGACATGTCACAGCCATGCCCCTCCAACGTAGCCATTGGGTTGGTAGAATAGTACCACGGACTGGAGTGTGTGTGCTAGAGTTCGCCTGGGTTTAAATCTTGGCTTTGTTGTTTATTGTTGCAACCTTGGGCAAGCTTCTAAAACACACACACACACACACACACACACTCACACTCATCTATTAACTTAATGCGGTGTCTGGCACATGTAAGCAGGAACTTGTAACCAATCAACATTTGTTGCATGAATGACCACCCCAACTACAGTTGCTGTTCCTTCGCTCATGCCCTTGCGGAGTGGGGTTTGGGAGCTTCTCTTCCGCTCGGTGCTCGTTGAACTGTGGCACCTTCCTATGACGGTCTTCAGTAGCAGCAGAGTTCCACTTTGAGGGGGTTGATCTGAGTTTTGGAGACAGCAGTAATTTGGTGCCGAGTCTGGTATAAGACAGCCTGGTACAATTTGCAGATTAGAGGTGACGTGTCCCGTCAGGGAACCGAAAGGTGAACTCAGAGCTCCATCTGGATTCAGAAGAGCTACAGGTGCTCTCGAGCGGGGTCTCCCAAAGGCACAGATTGGGATGGGGTGCGATTCATTTTGATGTGCAGTTCTCGTTTGTTTGTGAAGCAGTGACACCTCAAATCTCATTCTGGCCTCTCTGTCCTGCACAGAGACAGAGCAAGGTCAGGTGCTTGGTGAGAGGAGCTGAGTGCTAAGATCCCAGGCTGTTGTTGAGTTAGACCTGGGTTTGAATCCTGCCTTGGCCACTTAGTAGCTCTAAGTTTTAAGGCTTGATACTTTAATTTTCAACTCTGTAGTCACTTCTTTGTAAGTTTTTAGCTCTCCCTGAGGATTGTAGGAAAAAATGCTCTTGGTACGTCATGGTCTATGTTAAATTTCAGGATTATTTCCCCCTTTTACATGATTTTAGTTTCCTTTTCATATAGACTCAGGGCTGTAACATTCCTTGGCTCCCGAAGACCTAGAAAAAACAATCTAACGAATAAGTTCACAGGAAGCATTACTGCCTTGGTCTCTTACTGTTTTCACCCTTCCTGGGAGTATTTGCACTTAAAAGATGGTGTCTAGAAGGGGCTGTGCCTGACTGAGAGGACTGTGTTTCTAATTTTAGCATCTCAGGCACAGTGAGGCTGGCCTTTGAGGTTAGCGAGGCCATGAGTCCACACCACCCACCACATCACCACCAGACCCCACTAGGTGGACAGAAAAATTAAGCTTCCTGGAATCCATCCCCCCTCTTTTCATCCCCTCCTTAGGTCTGTAGCCAGTGCCAGTGGGCATGTCTATTGTTTGCAAAGGCATTATTAAGTGGGGGAGCCCCAACAAATAATTTGTTGCAAATGCATGGTACATGACATGGCTTTTAAAAACAAATTAATTACAAACTGGTTGCAGTTTAATTCAGATTGTCTCGATTATGTGTTTGCAAGACCTATGAGTACATTTGGCACTGTTGCTGGCCCATTTGGATTTTAATGTCTTTGATAAGCCACAGCTTCCTTGGCCCCGGGTGAACTGCCTACTGTCATTTAAGTAGAGGGTGCCAGAGTGACTGTTTGTCTTTGGTGTGGGTCTTCAGCTTGCATCCTTACTTCTGTCCACCATGCGTTGACCTGAACATTTACTAAGAAACTGGGCCCTGCAAGAGTATCTTGTACCCTGAGAAAATGATGGTGAATCACATAGAAAAGTTTAACTATTTGCATCAGCACAATAATACATAGGCACATAAGACTTTCAGTTCTCCAAAAAGTGGTTTAACAAGTTTGTGTGAAAATTTGACATCCTGCTATACATATAAATGTAAAAGCCAAGTTGGGAAAAACAGACTGAAATTCCCCCTTTAGTGTAGAGAGCACTGTGCATATTTTTTCCCCTAATTATGGAAGGTGTCTTTTTAAACTTTCGTTTATTTATGTATTTATTTTTAAAGCCTATGCTTTCAACACGCTCATGAAACAATGGATTAAAAATCCAGCCAGGCTGCAGATTACACTCTCCTTTGACTTTTGGGGGCCTCAACACTTCTAACCCTCTGCCACCAGCTCACCCATTCCCCCACAACCTTGGAAATCCCCACCCCTTACCTAGCTCTCCAGCTGTGGTGGATCTCCTGTGTGCACACTGGGGGCAGACTAATTAAGAGAAAAGAAACTTCAAAAAGGGCATAAATAATGATCAATACTCTGAGTTCTGAGCAGAGCATTAAACTAGCCCTACTGAGATTTGAACTTGTGACTCCAGGCACAGACTTTTGTGAAAGAGGTCCACGCTCTTCAGACCAGCCAGGTTAAAACCCTCCCTCTCTGTGTTTCTGCCGCCTCTTCTTTGGCGGGACTATCTCTGCCATTTATTTACCTATTGAGCTCGGAAAATCATGGTCTGTCAAAATGGTAAATAAAACGTGTGGGAGTTAATATGAAGAAGAAAGGAACAATTACAAATGCTTAAAACAGTCTTAAAATATACTTAAGCAGAGTTTTGACACGTAAACACACAATTAAAGCAGGAATTTGTGATGGATGCAAGGATTTGACGGCCCTAGACATATTGTTTACTGGTGTAGTTAGCAGATGGATAAGTCAACTGATCCCAGATGTGCAGCTTATAAATATAAACTCACATTTTAGTAGTGATGTATGTGTGCAAGTAGCAACCTATTACTTTCTCTTTAACTCTTGACTATTTGCTAGGGGTAACTTTGTAATGCTTGCTTAAAAAAATAAAACAAAAGGATTTTTAAAGGGTTGCCTCTTTGAGAACTGTAACCAAATATCTAGAAGAGGGTACTTTTGTGCAGGAGTCCTTTTAAAGGACAGGTTTAAATAGGTTGACTTTTTTCTTTTAAGTTGAGATATCTAAGCCTTGGATCCCTTGCCACAGTTTTCAGATATTTGCAGCTAATTAATTCTTAGGAAATCTAATCTGAATTGAATTAATGTTCCCTTTTAGGGCACGTGAAGCAACTTTTAGGAAAGAAAAAAATGTAAACCCCTTTTTGTTACACATAATTCTTACAACTAATGAAAAGTAATATTGCCACTCCTTTCAAATAATGCAATAACAAAACACCGAATGAGAGCATTGCATTGTATTGTTATATTTGCTGTTTAAATAATTTAGCTGCAAAAATCTGAAGGCTGCTTTTGCTGTAATTAATTATTCATTAATGACATGCTAATTGCACAATACCTTTGAATATTTAACAAAATGCAAAAGCCAGGCTCTGAAGTTATGTTTTGAGTGCAAGGGCGAAAAAAATCCTCTAGTTCATCACTGCATCGGGAGGACAAAAAAAAAGTCCTTTTTCAGATGTGAGGTGAAGTTGTAGTAGTGGCCTACTTTCCATTCACCAACTCGGTCGCCCTTTGTGCCTCGGACTATAATGTCCTTATCTGGACTTAACAATTGACAGGGTGGTAAATCCCTTGACTTTTGTCCAAATGATTTCTCTACAAAAATGGGTTAATTATCGCCTTTCCCTAGCTTTTTGACTAACAAAAGGCCCTGGGTCTCTTTTTTCCTTTCTTTCCTATTTACTGTAAGGAGCCCTTTGAAATGTGATAGTTTAATCGGCAACACCTTCTACAGGGGAATACTGAGAAGCAGGCCCGAGCTCAGGTTGCCCTGTGAACATTACCGTGGTTAGGAGATATGACCTTTATTATGCCAAAGCCATCCTGGACTTTCAGGATGAAAAACTCCTGAGTGCTCGGTAGTCGACTTTGTTTGTTTCTGCTAATAAAAGCCAGTGGGTTTTTAACAGTGTCTTTCAGTGGGTGGGACGGCTAAAGGGCAGCCGCGTTGAACTGGTTTAGTTGTGTTTCATTAATTCCCCTGCAAGGCTGCGAGTTTGCATCTTTCTGCTCCCTGTCTCTGTTTCCAAGCTTCAAAGCTCCTCATTGTCTCCGACCTGTAAGTCAAGGAGAGTCCTGGTAGTGGATAAGCAGGGGACAGGGACCGGCTCTTTCTTTTTATTTTTCGTTATCACCGTCTTGGTCCCAATCAGAGAATCCCCAGCCCCTAATTTAGCACAAGGCAGTGAGCTGTGGGGCAGCGTGTCCTTGTGGTTGAGAATGTATTTCATGCACTGGGGCCTACTCAGTCATATTTTGCATTTGACTCCCATTACTATTAATGGCATTTATGAACGCACATTGGCGGGAAGAAGACCCCATTGAATATGTGCATTATCAGAGAGATGGGGAATTAGCATACTCCCACGTCTGGTCCAGGATGGATTTTACTGTGCCGTGGAAATACTTAGCGATTAAATGAGAAATGGCCATGGCGACCATGTACCTGCCAGGAAGAAAAAAGAACGGAGTAGAGAATGAGGAGCGTTCACTCATGTTGATGCCAAGTTCCCGCTTTTGCATTCTCTCTCTTTTGGGAAATGTTACCTCTTCTTGTAGCCCATGTTCAACAAGGCAATAGATTGTATAATAGAGCATCTGGTTAGTAAACGCATAGCATTGTGAGTCCATCCAGCCAAAAGTGTGTCAGGGCAAAAGTGTTCGTAAGTCAGCTTAGGAAGTCACATCCGGCTACGTGAAAAGAGACTTAATGCCAAAGGAGCGAAAGAGTGCATGCTACCCCCACCACAGTCCAGGGACTGCGGAATGGCAAACCGTGCCTTGGGTCCAGCCCACAGTCAGACGTGTTTTGTTTGGCTTAAACGTTTCTCTTTTTCAGCTTGAACTAATATTTAAAAATAGGGAGACTTGTGTACATTTCCAAATTCCCATCTTCTCTTGAAAAGTCAGAGAAGGTCTAGTAAATGGGGCCGCCATTCCCACATGGCAACGGTTGGTTGGAGCCTGGAGTAGTCCCCGTGGTGACACCACACCTGCCTGGTGTCTGTCTGCCTCGTGACGGGGGCTTTGAGGTGGGAGTCACCATGCTTTAGGGTAGTCAGGGAGGCTGCCTTTTGGACAAACTCCACCAAACGAACTCTACACACCTCTACGGTATTCAGCCATGACGAGATTTCAGATGATTCACATCACTCATATGAAGAACAGGTTGTTATTCTTCATTGGCTACTGACTCTGCGCCTGTCGCCGACCCAGGCTACCTTTTCTTGAGTGTGTGCCCTAAGGATCCATGAATGAGGTTGTTACATAAAACCTTGCTGCTTCCCAAGTCCTGAAGTCAATAACATCCGAAGGAGTGCCAAGAGAAGCCAGTTTCCTGAGTGTTAATCAGAGGCCTTTGGGTGAGGAAACAGAAAAGCACAGGTAATCCGTTTCCCCTTAGCCCACTGTCTCCATGGAAGTTAGCCTGAAACCCCTCCTTTCACTGAGCAGTGTGGGGGGAAAACATCTATGAACGAGCATCAGCACACACTGCTGGGGTCTGCTTAAAAGTGATACAACACAAATCTATCGAGTGAAAAATACTGCTGTGGGGTGTGACATAGACCACATGCACGCGTGGACCCTTCTTCTAGAGGTTCGAGCGGAGCCGGGGAGTGGTTGTTATCAGAAGAGAGTTGGTTCTTCTTGTGAATTAGGGGAAGAGCATCCAACATGTGATGGCTGGAGTGTGGAGATTCCTGGGTAGGTAGCGGGAGGGTGCACTGGAGTTGGAGCGCATTAATGGCTGGGAAGACTCATCCAGTGAACATTTACTGAATGCATACAGTGGGGCATGTTTATTGAGAGGGGCATATGTAGACATCTGAACCAAAGTCCCAGATTGGCCATGTCTAGATTGTACATGGGTCCCTTTTTTGTCTTCTGTGACATTATTTTACTTGTTGAGGTGGCCTCTTTGGGGAAAAACCTAAACGTAAGTTCTCTTTTGTCATCTGTTCGTTTACTGATGAAAATGTTTTAAAAGAGCAAGAAGCATGATAAATGGGCACACCGTTGTGGTATAGGAACTATGGTAATACAAAAATTAAATCTGCTTAAATGCTTTTGTGGATTAATAAGGGACAAGGGATTATGGAGTAGAATAGTCATCAATATAGAGAATAAATTGGGGAATTGCTTAAGATTATAAGGGGAGTAGGAAGAGATAGAGGAGATGGAAGTTACTATTCTCCCGGACACACAGATGAAGTCACAGATGTGTGGTATAGAAAAGGAGGGGTCTTGAAATCCACTGGCATTTCCAGAAAATATTCCATGACCTACTCCTGTTGCAAATGTGCCTTTTACCATTGCAGGGTGTTAAAATGCCACGATCCAAGTCCAGAGTACAATTAGGAGCTTGTGCGATACAGCAGGCAGCCATTCCGTACTTGAGAGTTTTCATTGTATAATTAAAATAAACGGAGGGCCAGGAGGCAGGAAACGAAGTGGGGGAGGAAGGTCCGGCCGAAGCATATTCAGACATGACATTTTCTGATGTCGATAACCATCAAGAGCTTGGCTTCTCTGTCCATGAAGACAAGAATGTCACATGTCAGTCAAAGGCAGAGCTGTCCAGGGAGCAGGGTGTGAGACTGAAGGGAGCCATGGAGTGTCTGTTTGGCTCTGGCGGAGCTCCGCCCGGACTCCTCTCGGGCTTTCATCCTCCTTCCTTTGTGTCAAGGGTGTCCACGCCCCGACTTCTGATGAGGACTGTGAGCGTGGAGAGAGCAGGTAGTGCGAAATCTGTTCTTCCCCCTCACGCTGGGATTCTAGGCCACGCTCAACCCCAGTGGAATAGATAAAAATAACACACTCGACAAGCAACCTCAGAAAGACTTATATTTTTGAGAGCCATTTTAAGCAGTTTTGGCCCTTATCCTGTTTACTTGTGTAATGCCCTTGCTCCAGTTGCGTACTTTTCTTATAAAGCATTCCACTGTGTATCCTCCATGGGGGCTTTGTTGCCGCAGTTGTGTTACATAGTAAACCACTTTCCGAGGCCCCGGCTAAGCACAAGCTGCCATTGGTCCGCCCTCAGGCCTCACCTGACTTCAGGGAGATAAGCAGCTGTGTGAAAAGAACCCAGGTCAGCTGCACAAAGAAGGGAAGGAGGGCTCCATCCAGGGACAGTGCTGGGGACATTTGACACTGTCCTGCATCCCCTCCCCTGACCCCCATCACAGGAAGAAACTGGAAGGTGTGTTCCTTTTGGCAGTTTCTTCCCTGTTAGCTCCCGAATAGCTCTCAGGAAGCACACATTCCTCTAGGAATGAAGGATTTATTTCTTTTAAGGATCACACTACAAATTCTTCAGTATATGCTAATATTTTTCATGTTGCAATTTTAGAGAAAAGTATGAAGAAAACTAAAGCTTTACAGGGAAACGTTGGGTTTTAATGGAGTAAGGATGCTTTAGCTCTTCAGAAGAGAGGGGCTTTTAAAATAAGCTGCCCCACCTGTCCA